>JAKMWW010000123.1:0-126339 GCA_025327125.1 Colletotrichum sp. SAR 10_86
GTGGCAGTGCATCACACGGAAGGAAGGAACCGGCCTGAGGTGCGGTGCGGTAAGCAGGTTCTTCGGGTGCGTGCCTGCCTCATCTCAGTTGGGCAGGCGAGCGGGGCAGCATGTGACACTCGTGGACCGCACCCGTCAGGCAGGCAGGACCCACTCAGAGTGCAAGTGCTGTGTGAGCCAGTCAGAGGTAGGTGTTCGGGGGGCATGTGTGCCTGGGATTTGGGAAGGGGCCAGTCTGACGACTGCAGTGATGTTGCGTTGCTGGCGGAAGTCGCAGCATGCCGCTGTGAGGTGGCTGCCCACTCCACACGTTTTGATGTGAAGGTGGACACCACGCCGCCGTCATGCCCGATTTTTGTTTCCTTCGGCCCCGGCCGCGTCCACCACCGCATGCCACAGAACGATCGTCATGAAGAAGCACCTGCCGTTCGTCACGAGCACTGCACAGAAATGTTTGTCGAGTTTCAAGTGGTCTCTCTGTAGGATACTAATTTGTGTTAAGCGTAATGGGTTTCAGTGGTGCGGATACTATACATATATCAATGCGGTCTGTGGTGCAGTCTTCTCCTTGGCCAACTCAACGTGTGACTTTGAAGCACTTTGAATGACTTCCCAATCTCTCCGGTGATGTACTCGTAGCGATGTTTAATTCTTGTGGGGTGCGACTGCAATTGACTGATATTGCTTGATACTGTATCAGCAGCATATGAAAATTCCCAATGTCAATTTCTAAACTCCGAGACCTTTTATTACCCGATGTTGTGACTTGGAGGTGTTGTGAATCACCCTAGACGGTCTCCATGGGGAAGCCCCTCTGCTGAATGGATAAACAGCGGCAAAGTCCACTCGGGGAACGACAAGCTTGGTAAGACTTGTCGGTTACATTCAAACCTACCCTGTCAGCTTTCAGTCAGAGCTCAACCCAATTGGCACGGTGTGCCTGGCGTTTTTAAATGCGTGAGCTCATGAGCAATATTCAACTACGCGGAAACTTGGCTGATCTCGCACAGCAGCACAAGTGTGGCTTAGAGGCGAATTCATCGACGGTCCCGTTCCTGAATATCGGCATGTAATGCCGGGTGGTTTTCCAATCCCGACCATGCTCAAAGTTGAGATGTCGTATTGGTTCGTTCATTTATTTGACGACTGCGACCAGGCCCGCGGCATCGCTCCTTACTGTCAACTTGCGCCATCGCCTTCAACAACAGTGGGGTAGAACAGCCGAAAATCCGCGCAGTCTGTCGGAAGTCGCGTCACAATGTTGAAGCAGTGGACAGGATGCTAGTCGTAACACTTCGTGTCGTGTCTCTAACGCGTACGATCAACATGATGGAGAAGACCGGAATCACTGGTCAAGTCACCGATTAGGTTGGCTTGGGATAACTTGAGCAAGGCACGTAGTTCGTGCCACAGAATGGTGCGAAACGAACACCTTGCGAATTCTAGCTCAAACTGGTTCCTCTGTCGTCTTCCAATCGTTAGAAATCATAGTCAATACGTGGGAGCGTTCGTTGTCATTGCATCCATCGAAGCGGTCCTGCAATGACAACTGATCCCCTATTCGAGACCGAGAGCATCCAAAGCTCATTCTTTGCCTCATAGGCCTAGAACCTTGATCATGTCTGACGGCTGGCATTACGGCCCGATCAAGCTAGGCAACGGACGATAAGCCAAGTCAAATATTGAGACATCCAAAGTCAAAGGTGAAAGTTTCTATCGCAGTACAGGTGCGAAATGACATGAGGGATAACAATAGAGACATGCCTTCACAGTGAGCCAAGACTGAGCCCTGTACAGAACGGTCAACATGTTGCGGGATGATAGTAGTAGCAAACGGAGGACGACTGAGTGATCCACCCATCAATGTATTTGCAAGACGCAATCTAGCGTTGAAATTCATAACCCCCCACAGTCAATGTCCAAAGAGCCTGGATCAGGCATCAGAGGGAACTCCAAGCCCAAGCTTTCAGGAGCTTCAAAGGACCGAGTCCAGTCTGGCGCCTCCGGAGCTGCCCGATCGCGAAACCTTGCTTGCCAAAATCAAACCAGGTATCCAATCACCAGCCTGTGGTGTAGTGGGAAAGCCAGTGGCTTTTATGTGAGCTTTTCTCAATCCTTCTTCCCTTCTAACTTTTATTCTTCCCAGTTGCTTTTCTCAATGTCCCACCTCATGGGTACGAAGCTTAGGCCCAAACTCCCGCATGAGCTGGAGGTGAATCAGCCAGGCCGGCATCTGAGCAAACGCGTTCTTCGTTGGGATGATCGGGCTTCACAAACAATGAAACGAGACCAAACACGACTTGAATGCGGGTGATTCACCGTAGTTTTATTGACTCTGACTAATCTGAAGCTGGCCCCACGACACAGCTGAAAGTGAAAACAACGACGTATGGAATTTAAGAATCTGGTAATGGATGTTGATTGAAGGACCCCGGCGGTGGCATCTGGCTCTTTGGACAACAGAGTTCGAAGACAATGATTGATCCATCTCCATTCCCAGACCGGCTGCCTTACATGAAATCCTCAAACAGCCTCGTCTTGGTCTGCATTCGGCAGAAGATGATGTGAACGATATTGCTGGTTCAAAAAATAGGGTCTACAGCGACCACTATTGGCAAATTAAATTAGCAATTGGCATCGCGAACATGGAAGACGCTCACAGGAATGGTAGCCATTTGGAGATCCTCGCTTACCACAAGGAGTACAAGGTGTAGCCATAATCGCTGTCATCTACAACGGTTTTCATGTCGCCTTTTGGTAGAACTAAAGCAGTGGGTCAATTGGTTGCGCTTCCTCATCATCGTTCATCTCGTTGCTCGGTGTATCGCTTGGCGTATCGTAGTCCATGAGGGCGGCCATGTCGACGTGCAGGGACCAGCAGAGCCCACAGATATTGAGCTCCTCAATCCTCCGGAACACACGACACCACTGGAGCACGTATCGAAGCACCAATGGTCTGGGGCGCTCACCGTCATACTGTGTGTTGAAGATGAGATCGATCAGGCTCTTGGGCCAGAAGTCGGGGTCTCCTGGAAATTGACCGCCGCCTGGGTTTGTCATTCCAGCTTTGATCAGGCAGACGGGACAGTTGTCATCGGCGTAATCAGCCCAACGGCGTACCCATAGACCTCTAGGCGCTTGCATTTTGGGGGCTGGCGTTTGTGTTCGTGCTGGCAATGTCGACTGTGAATGCGCTGAGGGAGTTGGGAATGGTTATGTGGCTGGTGATGTGGTGATGGAGCGATCTGGCTGAGGAGACGGCGTTGGAATTGCCTTCGCTGTCGCGACGGGAAGCGACTTCTCCGGTGGTGCATGCTGATCTGCTTCGTTAATTAAGGAAGGCGAGGTGGTTGATTGAAGATTGATGGCAGGCCCGAGGTGCATGTTGCCGCCCTCAAAGGGCAGTCACCAGTCTCCCGAATTTGCTTTGCATTCTTTCCACAGAGGTGAGCCACATCATCCGACGCTGCCCTACGAGCGTTTCGAGGCTCGTCCCATCATACCTTACGCCAGACTATACGATGATGAGAGTGTCAGTGGCAAAGTACACCACAGTCTTCGGACATTTAATCTTTGCAGTCACTTGCAAGCTTCTTCGGTAAGTTCTCACTTTGAGCGTCTGTAGTAATTGGTGCATCCAACGCACACAAGGTGTGGAGACGTCCAGTACGACAACACCTCGGGGCGGATGTTTGTCAACACGAGTGAAAAGGCTGCAGTTTGTCCAAGTAAGTTTGGCAAGGTCTGGGCACGATGAATGTACCCATAAATCGTCACAAATTGAGTCTCGGCCTGTCTTTCCAACGGGTAATCAGCCCTCTGGGAAAATATCGATGTGATAAGACGATTCTTTTCTGTCTCTCCCTGGGTCAGTACTTCCTTGTCTTCAGCCGCCAAACTCCAAAGTCGCTGCCTGCTGGGCAATTTAAAACTACTTGGCCAATTCGTAATGGACGCGGATCAAGCAGTCAATTCCGCTATTTGCTTGTGGGAGACATGCCACGATTATTGATGGGAAGTTTCACACTATGTTGTTGTTGTTGGTCTCTCGATTGTGTGATCAAGACACCTTCATTTCAGTGCTGAGTGGTCTAACCATGGACAATGCTTGGGGCTCCGGTGAAAGATACATTGCATAATGACAAAGAAATGGAATCAGATCGAAACGCTCTGAGCTGCCGACCTAAGCGTTTTATGTAGTTCATCGCAGACCAACGTGTTTACAGCTGAAACCCTTTTGACGAATACCAGTTCAGATGGCCGTGTCTGTCACAGTCCTCTGTATCTCGGACCAAAGGGCCACTGAAACCTTGCGCAAAGAAGGGTGGACTGAAAGAGACCCAAACTGACAAGTCGCTTTGGTCCAAGATAACTCCCACAGGGTCGTTATGGAACATACCTTCACGATCATACCAGATCTGCAGGATTGGCAAAGAGAGCATCGACGAATCTATTTCCGAGCGGAACGATGGCTTACTCATCAAACGATCCGTCTTTATCTAGGCGAGTTACATCTACCATGTTTCAGGAACTCTAGAGAACTTTCGGTTGATTCGACCGGCTCGTCACGATATCGATACGTATCCGATATGAGGTGTGTTGACACAGTATAAAGTTCGAGAAATCAACGTCGGGTAACGTTCAATTTCAGCAATCGACATACTATTGAAACCACACATGCGCAATGGCCCCTCCAGTCCCAGATTCCCAAGTCCCTCCCCGGGCACTCAAGCGCTTCACCAGTCTTCCCACTTGGACATCAACATCTCGGATACCGTTTTTAACTCCCCCGACCAACTCTTCGAAGGATGCAACTCCAATCCCCGCTGCGCCAGAGGCGCACTCCTTCAATCAGTTTCACCGACCTTTGAAGCAAACGGTGTTTGAAACTAAGGTGAGCAGATTCCTTACCCTTCGCCGTGTCCCGGTGTCAATTTCTGGGGCGCATCTAATGTGACAAATGTGACTAGGCTAGAGAGACTGTTCAGTGGCTTGTCATGCTTTTACGCAATCTTTTTGCAGCCTGTTTCCTGGTTTTTATCGGTTTCTTCTTAGCAACGTCGCTGGAAGTTCTGTGTTCTGTTTCGTGTGGACCTTTGGGAATCACAAGCGGCGGATTGATGGACGGCGCTAGAGGCTGGGTGTCATGTGGCATGTGTCGGTGGATGGCGGCGGTGATCGCAGGTTTCAAGAACACAGTTCTAGTTGTGCTGCGAATCATTCGTGAGGTGCGGGCTTAGAACAGAAGGACACATCTTGGCTGGACTATGGAGACCTTGGAACCTTTGGGAGAGGAATATCAATCCACTGCACTGTGGGCTGCTTTTTCTTATGGTCCTCGCTGTGTCCCCCTGCTTTTCGGCCTACATCATCACCTGTCGGAAGAAACTGTCGGAAGGTTTGGATGTTTGGCATTCTCTATGCCATATGCATAATCGTGTAATTCTCACATTCGACATAAATGATTTCCTCTTTCTTTCTCACTTTATTCATATCCACTTACACTACGAGGCATGCCTCTGCCGGCACAGCTGCCGTGTCTAGCCTGTCTAGTCTTGCGTCGTACGATACACCGGGACAGAAGAAAGAGGTGCCACCATGCATCACTGAGTGACTTCTAGTCCAACACAGTGTACGTGTCAGGGATAGCGGTAAGAAAACCGAACACACCCAGGGCATATTAACAATCGTTGCTAGCTGCTTGCCCGAAGGGGCCCAGCCTCTCAAGCACGATAGGCTCTACCACTTGTTGTCCCATTACGGCTTATAAGCGCGTGCTGTTGAATCTAAAGTTGAATTTGCATCAGGTCCCCATCACTGCTGTCTATTCGCTGCATAGAGGGCACACCCAATACCCTCAGCTACCCCAGCCACCAAAGGCGTGCAGACTTCCATGCTCCGCTTACTCGTTTCAACCGCTTGGCCAAGTTTGTGTTCAGGAGCGGCGCGTGGAAAACATACGGGTCCTGTCCTGTGTATTGCAAGATCTATACAAGTATAAAACTGCATAAAGTAGTGACAACTTGGCACTGTATCTGGCAAATCATTAGCTTGGCAGCGGAAGGCTCTCAGCTCATCTTGGCCAGCTCCCAACTCGTTTCATCTCTAGAGAAGCAACACGAAGGTGAGGCGCAATGTCAGAACCCCAGTAGCGGCAAATGATACCGGCGAGTTTGCAAAAGATGCTATGCTGAGATGTTGCCGTACGACGGCTGATCTTGGTCTTACCGCCCGGAGTTCAAGCGCCGAATACTTCGATGCGGAGCCACGCCGGTCCAGGTTACGGGCCCATTGCAGGCCGACGCAACCATTCCAGTCGAATTAGCTAATGCAGATCATCTGCAACATGTGAGTTATCTACTGATAATTGGAACATTGCCAGGGTTGCGCCGTGAGCTTTGCATATGTGGATCTCCAATTCGCCCTGCACCTCCTTTCGTTCGCACTTTGCCGCCTGGAGGTGCACCCCTTTGACTGTCGTATGACTCTGACGGGGAAATATGTGAGGAGTCACGGCTACAGTGCCCTGCACACTCGCCACAGCAAGGCCTGCCTTATACACTCCTCTCTCGAGTAGTCCGCCTTCTCTTGCACAGCCTACTTTCTGAGAAAGCTACCTTATTCTCTTCGTCGGAGCGTGGATATCGAAGCTTTGGCAAGGTGGTTTTACAAACTGGCTGTCAATCTGGGCGCATGTGAGCGTGATAGCATGCATGAGAGGTTTGGCACCCGAGTCATTTTGGTATCATCCAGTGGCGATATCAAGTCATTGAAATGTGGTGCTGCGAGCTTCATTCTGCTGCGGGTAGATGTGTTCATAGGCATGCATATTATTGGGCGTACAAGAAAGAATTGCAATATTCCCAGCGGCTGATATGTTTTCTCACACAGCGCTTGAAATATCGATAGAATGGTAGTAGCAAGGAAACGGGCAACAGCATTGAGAGCCGTGACAAGACCTACAAGTGAGACGCAGCGCCTTGTAAGCTTTTATGATGTTTCTGAGATGCTTTGTTGTGATGTTCCTCAGAAAGCTTGTGCCAGTTATGCTATGTATAATAAAAGGCTGACAAGAGGTCCTTTCGTCTTGAGATTTCCAAAACCCCCCTGAGAGAATTTTAAGTGCTGGCAGCTGATATTATGGGTACCAACTTTCGAACGTTTTTATGAATGAATAACCTCAGAACATGACGATTACAACCTAACTCATACTAGCATCAGCCTCTGAGAACCGGCAGGCGCACAGTCAAGCCGCAATAGCCTTCGACTCCAACTAAGTGGATGTTCTCACTGCATTTCCAATGGATCAAGAAACGACGTTAAATGTCCGCAGTAATGTAATATGAATGCAGGTATGACGTCCATTATGCTTTGTTCCCAAACCTGCAGCAGATAGCAAAGCATCGCAAAGTTTTACTGCTACATTGAGTTGATCTGATTTAACCGTCCTTGTCTGGCCCCCTCCGCAGCCTTTCAATGGAGTTGGCCCCATCGCAAAATTCGTTACTTTGAAGCGCTGCTTCAAGGCCATTCACGAGATGTCAGTTTCAAATTGTGACCGGTCGCTGCTGAGAGCAGCATCTGGACCTGAGGCGTGAGGAATTAATTCCGTGATGGCGCATGCTGTCACATTCAATTATGGGCCTCTGGAAATGCATCACGTCGTTGTGTCAGTACTTTTTTGCAGGAATTTTGCCCATGTCCGCGCCGTTCGGAAGGAGTACCTGTGTCCCTGCCTCAAGAGGTGCCTGCCTTCAGGAGCCACCTGCCGATTTCTGCAACGGAGTCGGCATTTGGTACCTAATGGTACCTTAGGCAGGCAGTGAGTCTCTTGAAGTCCACAAAAGGCAACTGCCAATCCCTGCGACATGGACGGGCTGCAACTGCCGGAAAACACCACATTCACACTTCAGCAAAACATCCGCCGGCGCAAGGTACACGTCAATCTCGGATGTACCTACAAATTCTTGAACGCTTCAATAATCAGAAGTCTTCGGCCTGGTTCGTATCGCCCTAATGCGAGACCATTGACGAAGAATATATGCCAACAACCAATCTCAATAGGCCCTGCCGCTCTCCACCATCATTCAACGATCCGATCGAGGCCAACGCCATGCCGCCGAGAACGCGGACCGTTCGCTTCGGAAGACTCTCGCCCATCTTGTCGCACTCCTCTGCCGCGTCAGTGTCTTCTGATGACGACCCTCCTGCCTTCTTACTCGTCGAAAGAGACACGCAACTATCGAGCATCTCCCTGCCGCAGCCTCACTTCGGTCCAGACAGGCGCACACGCAGCAGCGCCCCGGACGACCATGTCGCGGCCTAGAGTGCCGTGTCGACGGCCCCCGCCAGTATCTGGTGCCGTTTCTGTGCTGCTGTCCGCCGAGGCCACCATCCCGCCTTGGCCTTCGACGAGGACGAGATGGAACGCGTCCGCCTCCGAGCTTTGGCAAACGAATGGGACTGGGAGAGCTGGGTGGCCCTCACTGTCGAAATGGCCTTCTTCATAGGCCGTCAGTTGTTTACGGACATTTGGGAGACAGAACGGGGGCGATGACGAGACCCGTTTTGACGGAGTCGCCAAAAGTCGACTCCTTCTGCTGCTGCAGTCAAAGCGATGCGTTTACACTCCCAGCAATGTGCAGATGGATGGGTCTGACCGGAGAACAAGCATGGACATGTAGCCCATGAGGGAATTTGCAAGGATGGAATGATCAAAGTAGCTACAGGAACACTTATTGTGCAGAATCTTCTGGTTTCGTACTCCACGTAGCGATCAATCGTCAACGTATATTGCGTGAAATGCCCGCAAAGATTTCGTCAAACATCATTAGACAAACAGACTCAATCACAGTCCGCCAAGATCATTTCTCGTTGACGGTCGTTTTGCTGTTCTATGTCCCAGCATCATTAGCCCCCACGGCTCGCTGGACGAAAAAGCGCTTCTCTCCAACCTGTCGTCCGCCAGCATTTCTATAGAGGCAAGATTCATGCCGCAGTGGTCGATTGATATACCACTGACCCAGAGCTCTCTAGCTGTTCCTTGACGACCCAAGGGTCCACATTCGTCACCAAAGCACCCGTTTGCACCAAGCTCAATTGACGTCTATAGTGTCTGCTTTCTACATAAAGATATCACCGACGTCAGTGGGAGTTTACGTCCAGACTGGCAACCCTGCAGGTGATATTCCTTTGATGGATCCTGCTCAACTGCGGGTCGCTAACCACTTTGTCTGAGGACCCATCTTGTTCCCGCAAAGCAGCACCTGACGAACAGAATGTCTGCCTGCAACATCAAAACCTGTGTTCCCGGCCTTGAGAAATTTGACGCGCAGAGACAAAGACTCAGGGTCTTCTCTTTGTCCTTTGCGCCATCTCGTCAGGGATCCATCCACAGCAGACCACGCTATGATGTCTGCCAAACTAAAGTGGCAACGACCTCAACCGTGTGCTTGGATAGCCGCCTCCTCTCGATAGTTGGTTCCAGTTGTTATAGGATGCATGGGATAAAGCAAAGCACGCTCCACGGCTGTCTGAGAAAATCCGCTATGACAAGCCAGTAATACCTCCGTGAGATCATCATGTGTCTTGCTATCTGGTGGTGCAACCTGATGAAACAGTCTTCAACTCATTGTATGCGCCCGCGAACATGTCAGGTAGGCGTCATAAAGCACTGTCAGCAAAATTCGTGCTGATGGCGGGAAGCATTCGCGGTTGCCTTCCGTCGTTTGAGCATCGCAGTTGACGTTGTCTTTGACCCTTTCATCCATCCATACAGTCAACTCCTTGATAGCCTCATGGGGTCTGCTCCACCCGCCAATGCCACCATAGCCTGACTTGCAGATAGGAGGCACGTGTGCTGAAGTTCGTGCGGGTATCGTTCTTTGAAACCTTTTGACACATGCCCTGTTGCGAGTTTCATGCAAGAAAGCTGGGCAATTACAAAGTTTTGAAGTAGCCAAAGCGTTCATCGTCGTAATATCGTTGGTTTCCACGTGAATGGCCATTTGTGTCCGCCACGTGCAGTACACTTGCATGTGTACTTTGCTGAAACCCATTGACAACGCCGAAAGACGTTTGACTCAGAGTGGCTTTGCAGAGACAGCCAAGTCCACCTCGCATGAACATGCCTAGCCCCTGGTTGGCGATGCATCAAAATGATCACCGTCAAATTAGTCAGTTAGTTTGCCGCCTTAGTCTTTACTCGCCAGAGGCCCACAGCTTGCTGCACTGCGTCGGTAGCCTCAAAGAGCACAGCGTGACTATGGCCAGGAACATATCCTATGAGTAATAACGTCACCGGACGGAATCCGACTGTCCTCATGAGGATGTGAATGGATTTATTGAAACTTGAAACCACCATCGCGGCGCGGGAGACACAATCGGGCAGGGTTTCGTGCCATTCAGCGACAATGCCATTCCCAATCTAAGAATGCAGTTGATTTCCAATCGTGGAGAGTTCCCGCTTTGTAACCCATGCCTCATTCGTCGCAATTTCGAGTCGGAGATTTTTTCCTTCTGGGGAGTCTAGCTGGTAGTAAGACTAGGCCCCTCAACTTCAAACACGGTTTCCCTGACACGCCGACGCAGAACCTGGAGATAACGAAGGACACGGACTCGCAACACAGAGGATACTTTTATAAAGGGCACTATGGTATTGGAAAGATACCATTGGCCCTATTTTGATTAGCAAAGAAAACGTGAGCAAACGCCCGCCGACCTCTAAGTTCGCAAAGGGGATTTCTGAACGCAAGACAGGGGAGGAAAGACAATCCTACGGACTAGCTGTGTGTTTTCCCCGAATACCGACAGTTCGGGTTCCCATCAGACGGTCAACTGACCGTGGCATCGGAAGCCAGAGCGTAGTCGTCGCAATTGGAAGCGCGAAGCTATCGAGTTCACATCCACAGCACTTGAATTGCGTGTTTTCACTAGGACATCGTCAAAGATAATTGGACATGGTACGATGCACGCTTACGTCTGGTTAAAGAGCAGCATTCGTATCACTGTATCCTCACGGTGTTTCTGGCGTGGCCTGAAACATGTCGGTGTGTGCAAAATTGTTGCCATTCTATTCAAGGAGTGGCATGATGCAAAAGGCGGTTTTGAGGAAGCTATGTTCAGAGGCCGAGGAAACGAAAAGACCGAAATTAGCCTTCAAAAGGTGAGATCCAGACTCAAGAAACAGGAAAAGCTCACTCGTCAAGTCATACTATCGTTCATACATCATTTGTCCAAACTATTGCCTCGAGTTTTCATGCGCGCCGTGTCTTGTAGCTCGCATTCAGCTCGGTCTTTCTGCTTTGTAATGAGCTGCACCAATCTTTCCAGAATCTGCACCGTTGAGCTGAGGTCACGTTGCGTGTGTTCCGCGAGACGTGCGTCATGAGATCACGAACAAAGTAAAGCATCGCCATTTTCCTGTTCCTTGACTCTTTCTACATGTACAGCCCCCGAGTCTAAAACTACAGACACAACGCGGAAAGCGGCGTTCGCCGGCACCTGCATGAGCTTCAGTCCGCATACCTCACTCCTCATGAAGTCCGTCAGCAAGTCCTGTATCTTCATCTGCTAGTCTCCAAAAGCCACAGTCGCCTCGTTCAAGGTATGAACAATCGCTGTTTAACCTGCGATGGAGAACGGAGCGAGCTTTGGTTGGATGCTGGGACTGATTATGATCCAGTCGTTGAGGGTGACGCCGAAGAGTGTGGCCATCACACATCGCCAAAGCGCCGCTACAAGTTGCTTGCGGAGAGGTCTTCTGGCGGGAATGTGTGTCGCAGAAGCGAAGAGAAAGACACCGCAATGAACGCTGTTGTCTTTCTCAGGACAGAGAACGGCTTCGGCAGTGCGGAGGTGTTTGGAAGGTAATGTTTAATGACGCTGGCGATGTTTGCCATCTGCTTGCCATGGCCCTGATTGGGAAGCGACTCTAGCGCGTCGATGCTAGGAAGCGATTGATCCCGTTTCTCAAGGACGGCCAATGACTAATAGCGGTTGCGAAGGGATAACAGCAGTAGAACTTTGTCGCACTTGGCCACGGAACGAGTGATGTACGCCTTGACTTGGTAATCGGAGGGTATCAGTTTGGTCGGGTCCCCTGTATGGATGAATACTGTACCCGAACGCTTGGAAATACCGGTGAAAGGTTCATCAGAGTAATGTTTTGGGCTTAAGGATGTTGCTCGATTCGGCCCGCTCAGTCTCTGTCGTAACCTTGGCGAGATGCGTAATGGCGTCGTAATTGGCGTTTCCCACCTGAACGCGCGCCTTCTTGGCCGCGGTGGGATGTATTCTTTCTTTACATCGTCTGGCTTGTGCTGCGATGGCTGCAAGACACTTCGCTTGGCGACGGGCGTGGGTTTCGGTTCAGCACGTCCATCTTGTGGCCAGACGCCCGTCTCCCGACCGACACATTCGCGGACAAGGCTTAACACTGGCATTCCTTTCCTCTGGGCTGTACCTTTCCACCCCTGGGATTCCCCCATTATGCCTTGCGCCTGATTGCTGTCTACGCCTGAGGCTGCCTTTTCGAGGGAGTTAGCTGATGCTTTGGTGGACAGGCCTAGGGCCCTGGTCGAGTATGCTTTCATACTGAGAGACGGGTACAGGTCGACGACAGGAGAAATGCGGCTACTGCTGCGGCTGTACACATCGTTGGTGTCGTTGTCGAGCATGCTCCTGTCGATTTCGACGTAAATTGACGTCACCGCGTCACCGAAAATGCCCTGCGGCAACTCCGGGTCGAGCAAGAGGTCGGAGGTGCGGGTTCGCGGGCTCGAGGCTGGTGGCAACAGCAGGCTGGCAAGGGCCGGTTCGTTCAAGACAACTATTGGGGTGATGGCTGGAAGTCTACTTGAGTAGCTGCCAAGATCAGCGTCATGGCGACCGATATTATACCTTTGCGCTTGTTGTTTTAGTATCCCGGACGCCGCCGCCTTGCCCCGTGGTAGCAAAAGATAGCGAAAGCGGATTTCGAAGGAGTTTGGGTCAGTGTTCCAAACCCATAAAGATTTCTGGAGAATTCTTCTCCCTGAATGACAAGGTCGTAAGTGACAGCGAAGAGCATCTCGAGTTGACGTTCGTTCCATATACCAGCCGCCTTTCTTGTCTTGGTTTTGACCCAAGCCAGCAGGGAAAAGGGCTTAGCCGGGAGTGAGTTGACAATCTTCTGGGCAACGTCGTCAAGAATCACCAAGTGGACCTGACAAAAATCGAGATTGTCGCTGGTTTGGACAAGCTGACGTTCAAACTAGAAGAGCAGGGTGTGACCGTTGTCTTGCGGGGTCCTGGCGCCGTTGACAGGGCACAGAACGCATGGGGTTCGAGGCTTCCGCTATTCGCCATGTAGGCCAAAGAGGCCGATTTGAAGCATGAGGTGACAAATTAGAATGGGTGCTGTCGAAAGGTCGCGGAGTGGACGGCACCAGTCACCGCCCCCATTAACGCATCGTCGCCACCCGGATTTAATTACATCGGGTATCTCGGGTCAATTAGGCACAACAAGACCTTCTCCCACACAGCACGCAACATCAAAATCGGGCGCGACGAGAGATTTCATCGCGGGCGGTCATCGCTTCAATTGTGGCGCAATGACTGCCCAGGGCGGGCGCGTCGGCGGGAACTTCGCCCCGGGACCGTAGGGCCTTACACAGGTCAGAGATGTGGATTAACCCAGCCCGAGATGTATTTCTACGATTACGCGGTATCATTTAGTTCAATGGCTGCCTCGAACCAACTGGCAAAGTCTTCCCTGGACCATCTTCCAAGCCTGCGAAGACAAGCAATAATCTTGTAGCATCCATGCACAGTATCTGACGATCCCAAGGAAAACCCATTCCAGACAATCTATCACTTGGTCAGCAGAAACGCCATGCAAATTCACATAACCGAGACTCACCAAGTTATCTGGCGTATACTGAGCGAAATCAATAGTCCACGTGGACCCATGCACTAGGACAAGCGGCAGCATAGGCAGCTCTCCAGCAGAGGGAAGCTGCTCCAGGTGACGGAAGTGAGCTCGTGCCCATGTGGCGAGCTGCACGCGGCCTGACAACGGTTTCTCATTGGCGCTCTTAGTTTCAATCGAGACGGTGACTGGTGTTGCGGCCCTGTCCGGCAGGTTCACATGGACAATAGGGTGGGTTCGTCGGCCCGCCTCCCTGTAGGCTTGGATGCTGTTCGCGAGAGTCGGCGTGGCGTCCGGGTTGAGGACTATGGCGTAGTCCACTTTGGCGTTGCGGACTAATTCGTCCGTTTCGCGAAAGTCATTCAGAACACTACAGCATGTGCTGTTGCAGTTAGAACACGCAGCGACAGGTGCAGCTCAGATAGACTACTCACATGTTCCGGAATGAGACGCCGCTCTCGTCGGCGAGCGCGAGCTCTAGCAGCTGCGAATGCACCATGTCATTCCATCCCGCCTCATGCTCCATCGTCTGCATGCACAAAGTTGTGTTCTTCTCGATTCTTCGAATTCTCATGTATGTGTAGGTATCGATCTCGCTCGTTCCTTCGTCGTGGGTTCCTGAGGTTTGCGGGTAGAACCATGCCTCTTGGGGTGGGTCCATCCAATTGGAGTCGCGACTCATACGATCCTTTGCAAGCAAATAGTCAGCTGGATGCCTCCAAAGTGTTCAAAAGATTCCTTTTCGAACCTTGACGCTGTGAGGAATCACAGGGCCGGACGCGATGGCTATCAGATCGCGCATTAGGGGTGTTGGGGCCCGGTCTTTGAGGTTGTATCGTTGTAGAGGATGATCTGACGTATCCCGCAGCTCGCCCTCACGCTTCTTTGGGCTGGACGCCCCAGAGGGCGCGTCCGATGTGTCGGAGACGGATGAGACATCAGATGTTGTCTGGGTCGTGGCGGTGGAATCGTCGAGGGAGCGAGTGGCCAGGAGACGGTGCGTGAAAAGAGTTGTCCCAGGAGGGCGTGGAGTCGCGTCGAGATCGGGCGCGCCTCCTGCAGAGTTGGCCTTGCGCTTCTTCGAGGGGCTGGGTGTCTTCGACGTCATGAAGTTGAAGGCTTCGAAGCTTTCGTCGATTGGCTTGTCGAATACGTCGTGCGCGTTGCTGACCTCACTGATCTGTGAAATCCAAGCCTCGATGAAGGCTGTAGCAGACGAATCGCAAGGAGTGATGTCGACGCAAACCATGCTTGATTAACGAAGTGGCAGACCGGGTATGGCGATGGATGGGTTTAGGCTACGGCATTGTCTTCATCGACTCTTTTTTTGGGGAGTTGTTTTGTTTTCGCTAGAATGTACCGTCGTTGCCACAGCAACATCCGTGCGCTGAAGGGATTGGTTGCCGTCGTCCGTCATTGCTCCGTGCGATTGGTGGGGCTGCGGTACGGGCCGATCAACGACCCCACATTGACGGGCAGAACCCAACACCCGTCATTCCCGGCTTTGAGCTAGTCGGGGCTTCTTTTGGACAGCATTCGCCTCAGTGCCGCGAGCATTTCATGGAGGATAGTATCAATGAGCGTCCGTCGACACTCTCAGTCGAAATCCACATTTCCATGAAATAGTCACTTCAGCATAATGCACTCAGGAACGCGGAGCTGAAGACACCATTGCGATATTTTTGTTGCTGGAATTGTTTCAGTGGCTCGGTCTTGACACTCTGCTGCGCGCTGTGCAAGTCTCGTCTGATGTGGCAATCTCGTTTGCTATTGCCGCAGTATATTTGAGCGAAGCCTTTCAGCCAATCACGTAAATACTGTCAGACGAAATTTCTCTTTGCGCGGCCAGGATTGTCTTTGGGTCGAAGTGGTAAAAAATATCAAGCTTGTCAACCGAGTGGCAAGAGATGAAGAGGAATCTCGCGCCCGGATCCGTGCTTGTTGAGGAACGAAAGTGACTCGATACGTTTACCGCGGTTGGTATGGGTCATTAACAAAGCGTCAGGCACAAAATAGGGGGCATAGCAAGATACCTGTGGCAGATGCAGATGTTAATTGGCACCAAGTCATGGCGTGGCGTGCAATGCCTACGAGCACATTTCCAAGCTTTTAAACCACCCTTCCCGACCCCTTTCCTCCAGACGGAACGAGCGTGTGTCGTAGATTTGACAAGACAAGCCAGGATTCTTTGCACTCATGCCCGCAGTGTTTCCAACCTGTTCATAGCCTATCGATCCATCCCTGCAAAAGCTACTTTCGAGGTCGCAGACTTTTGCTGCCCCTGAATCTGGCTAGCACTCAGTAACAAATGATCCGCCAATAGTTGATGTGTCCTCGTAGTCTTGCAATTTGGAAAGATTTGCACTTCGCGCTCCGCGCACAAACCGTTCGGTGGGTGTCTTTCGTTTGAATGAATGCCCTTGTGTTGCATAGTCTGACGCGGTCAGCTGTGCGTTGATGAGGAATACGAATGACAAACGAACCTACCAAGCCTTATTTGGGATACCCTGTTGCTGAAGTCGGGAACTCCCAATTCCTGGGCATTATTTTCCTGGTCCTGAAGTGCCTACATTGGGGCCAGCATTCCGAGGCATCCAAAGGAAGTCGAAGGAAGAGATACGGGCGAGGACGAACCAGATGAATAGCAATCCATCCTCCTACAGGTCAACTCAGAGACCAATGCCAGTCTTAAACAGCTCCCGAAATGCCAAGGACCCCGTCCTTCACCTTGTCCCTGTCGGCAAGGATAACGAAGAAGAGACGTGTTTTCCGTGACAAAACTGCAGATTGAATGCTGAGTTTCGGACAGGTGATCATCGTCTTGAGTCCGCCACTGACCATCGCCAGAAATAATGGTAGGTTACTGAGCAATTTCTGCGGTTTTTGCTAGTGTCTACATGGCGTTCCTGTGAAAGCTTGGGCACTGGGGCTGGAAAAAGGTACCCGCTCGGCCCAGGCGTTGGCGAGTGCTGGGGCATCCTCCTCGTCGAGCGGAGGATGCCCCCAATGGCAGGATTCTCTTAAGGGTTTGGAACTGGCTTGACCTGATGGCTGTCTGCCGTGGTTCCATGATGGGTGGTTGATTGTTGAAGTTGAATGGAGTTCGAAGACTGGCGTGGAAGTGGGAGCAGCGGCGTTGCCTTCAGCGGCAGCGCGGACACAATGTGGATGAGTGTGGCTAGTCTGTTCATGCCCGGGTCGTGGGAGACTTCTCTTGACGCGGACGGCGGAAGCTGCGGCTTCGGCAGTGCAACAGCCCAGTCTGCATTTCACAGGAAGTACAGGGGTGATCTTTGGCAGGATACATCGGTGTTCCAATGTGAGGGAAGCCCCGGGGCTGTGAGTGGGTCTTCAACATGATGTGACGAGACACTGAAGCTTTCCCCTGCAAGAAGCCCGGCCCGGCTCTCCACCTGGGGACACCAGCAGCTCAAGCACCTTCACTGCAGTTCTCATTGTCCGACCTGTCCGCTTGGGCGGGCCCGGTGTTTCCTGCACAGAGTGTGACCTGAGCCTTACATTCTGCGGCACACCAGCCAGTCACAGGTGTCTCATGACCTCCACATCACGGCGGCAAGAATAACTGCCTCCTACCACCTGCCTTGGTGCTTCGGACTGCGCGAATCACCGGAAAGTGCTCATTGTCGGGAAATAGATGGCTCACTCGAGAAGTGGATTTACTGATGCAATGATAGCAGACGGGCATCTTGGGACTTATCATATATGCTGAAGAGCTTCGAGATAGCCATTCTGCAGCTGGTCAGGAGGAGCTACGGCAGAAGCTTCTCATGAAGCTTTCAAACAGCAGGAAACGAGCCACCCACAGCAGAACATGACTATCAGCCAGCAATGCGATGTACCAAGGTCTCTAATGTCGACCATCAGACCTCAGTGTTTGAAGTATGGCTCTGCTTCAAAGCGATCTCCATTGGTTGCTTCGGCAGTGAGTTTCCCTTTGACAGTTATCATCGCTACCTTCTACTCTCGGATTCACCATTGACAACCTTATTGACCAAGACATTCTGACTGTCCACGGATTGTGTGTGTACTCTCTCGGGCCGAGCAAATTCCATCATGGAGCTATAGATGATGGAGCCCCTTTGGCTTCTCCGTCAGCCTCGGCTAGTACTCACTCCATAGTTAATCGCATGCTCCATATTTGAGGGTACGAAGCGAGTTCATTAAGAACCTCGCGGACAATGACTGAAAGAATTACATGAGGAAGCTAATTTGTCAGGAAATGAATGTGGCTTTTGCTGCACCTTACAGTTTCACGGAGTCGGACTTCATCTCTTGCATAAAGGTCTGACAACAACACGGGTGATGACATCTGCTGTGGTTGCTGGAGCGTTAAAGCGATAATGAATGAGTGGGTGCACGATTATTCTGATATCGCAGATAACTTGTGGTTGATATCCTCACTTGTCACTATTGAATGTTATTCTCTTGCCCCGGGATTTATTGTTATTCGGCGTGATTACATGTTCTGAAAGTGAACCCCTGGCTATGAGGCCGACGCAGTCTTATTTCCCATTTTGGGATTGGAGTATGCCAGTGAAAAGCCGACATTTTAGCAGAAGTTCCGAGTGGGATGTTGGCCTGAGATACGTCCGTGCCTTGCGTTTCTATCTCTACAACTAGAATATCAACTTCCAGTATGTCTATCAGGAATATCTGCATAAACCTTTGGCCAATGCAAACTAAGAGCAAAGAATGTAAAGCTGTCGGTGTGGTATCAGTCAATTGCATGGCCGTCAATGATGAAGCCCAATGACCCCTGCGCATATCCAACGACCACATGCACACCACTTTTGCGTGATGCCCGGAAAGATCGAGAAGGTCTCGAAGGACCCCAGCAAAGGCGACATCAAACTGGTAGATAGTCACTTATTGTTATTAGTTTACTCCCTTTGGTTCATCATTTGTGTGTGTGGCAACAAAGTGGCTGAACTTTTTGTGTGCGAAGTTCAAGTACCTGTGTCTGTATGGATGGCGAAGTGGTGTGGCCTGCAGAGAAATCCCCAGGCACAAGCTCATCGAAATCCAAAACGATACCGATTTTGGCTGCTTAAAGCTATTGAAGGCTTGTATTCAAGTAATGGCTGGCTTTTACCCTGTGAAAAGTCCCGTGAAGCGGGTGTAATGATGCTGACGACAAAGATGATAGCCGCGCATATGTGCAACACGAAGTGTTTGGGGTGGAGGCTTTCCTAATGCATTAAAGCTCATACTTGTGGGAGTAAAGAACGTAAGCGGCCTGCCCGGCCTTTGAACCTGTGTCAGGCGCGGCAAGCCACATGAACGTTGAACCTCAGACGGCAGAGTCAAAGGCAGCGGACTGGACTTGACTCCCATCAACACGTTTTCCCATTTGTTCTCGGTACAAAAGTACAAATTCTGTGCCCCTTAGCATTTGTCGGAATGTGATTCCATATTTCTTTTACCCGTTGCTGAGGATTCGCTCGACCGAGATCTTCCATGGTATTGTCATCTATTGAGATCCTCATCGGTGTCAGGCAGTATCAGTGTGACAAGAGGAACCACATCATTCTTGCCTAGAGAGGAGGAAAGAAACTCTCCATCAATGTTGAACACAAATTTCCAGGGGCAGCGCCATACGTACCCCTTGAAAGAACGATCTCCTTCAGATCGAGGTTGACGACCCGAAGTATTGAAGGTCACGGCTCCGTTTCTCATCCCTACATCGTTCATGCCCAGAGTCCCAGATTCGACTTTCGCCCTCTGTTGCCTGAACAGCTTAGTGTCTCCCTCTCGTCATGATTCGCATACCTTTCTGCCTTCGCGCAGGTTGGTGACCACCCCTCTAGTTTATTCAAATATTCCACGAACTCTTCAAGCATCCAACTTGCCAATCTCACTCAAATTCAACCATTCCTGTATCGGTTACTGACACAGGCAGTGGTTCGCCTGCCTCGCCAGCTCGATGTCGACGACGAACTAGTAGGGAGACATGTTACATCCTTCTTCCATTACCGCCCGCAGATCAGATGACCGTCTTCCGCAACCTAGACAGAACTCTGGGACACCGGCGCGGCCCAGACGTCTTCATAGTCCAAGGCCCTTATCCGCTCATCCGGTCGCTTCAGGCGGTGAAGACCCGACTGCCCAGGGCTGCACAAGAAGTCTACCGCTAAGCCGAGACAGTTTCATGGCGCTGATCTTCCGCAACTCGAACCGGTGTTTGGATTCGATGATGGAATCATCCGGTCTGTCTCTCGAACAAGGTGTTGCATGCGACAGCGTGAGAGATATCTGCAGTCGTGGGGGGTATCAAGTCAGACATGCCAACGTGCGCCGTTCGAGCTAAAGAAAACCCTAAGGAACGTGGCAGGTAGTAGCATATTCAGACATGGCTATTTAAATCACTGTGGCGCGTCTCGCCATAATTTGCTTCACGCATTGCCGGATTGCGCATAGCCGACGAGACCGTGAATTTCCCCGGAATGAAATGGCTGTCACGGTTGAGGAAGCCGAGAAGGTGTCTAGAACGGGGGATAAAGACATGTTCATGCTGGGGTTTTGGATGGTCCCGTCTGTACCGACCCTAACTTTGTAGCGAGGATGGGCAAGGTGATATCTGCCAACGTAATCCCACGTGTGATGTCTGGGCCCTATCAGAGGGACTTGCAATGTTCATGGGGACAGTGAACCTTTGTATGAGACTCAATAAAGTGGCCCGACTTGCAAAGAAGAAGAAGTCCGGCAGTGAGCCCTGGAAAGCCATCGAGCCTCAATCTTAGCCTGGTTGTATCTCCTTGGGAATATCAGAGACATGGACCCCGTTGTGTGCCAGCTCCACGTGGCCTTGCCAAGCTCATTGCCACGGTTCCTTCTGTTTCAGCTGGGGCCTTTGCTTTCATATCCTGGAAATGGAACTGGCAACTTCCTGTTCCCAACAAGGTACATTGCACTTGGTGGCCTTCAGGCAACTGTGCCTTTCATGGGCTAGACCTGAGATCGCTGGAAACTTTGAGGCACCAGAAGAACCTCAAATCTGAGATGCTTACCAGGGAACCTTTGGGGTTGTCTCTCGCGTATGAAGCCCATCTTTCTCCTCGATGGGAGCAACAATGACGATGACGGTAACGGCAGCAGCAGCAATGACATGGACGACAAAATAGGTTTTTTTCATTTCTTCTTCTAACAACCCTTGGCCATCTCTACTCACCCCAATTCTAATCCTCAATCCTAACCCCCAATCCTTTCTTTTCTTATTCTTCGCAATCTTTCTCCGCCTCCCTCCCCAAGCACGCGAGACTATGACTCGTACTCCACCAACAACATCATCATCAGCACTACCTCCGTTGTCGCCATTATCATAGCCTTTCAGTGGTCTCTCGTGGTTAAATGAAAGCTTTCGCAGTGACTCATCCCCCGCGAGGTTTCTCGGAACGATCCAAGCGGGAAGCCCCTCAATGGCATCTCATCCATCAGAACAGTTGTACCATAGGCGGCGTTGCGTCTTGACTCTACTATGCAGCAACTGTTTGCCCCTGAATTCTATGTGAGATGATCTCCAGGTAGCGCAGATGTCTTGCGGGATGTTTTGTGTCCTCAATCACTTGTTCCTATTCTCACTCACTTCATTCTCGTCCGCCCGATGAGTCCGTCCAGATGCTCAAACTCTCCACTACCCTGCACAGATGATCATTCCATCTTTGCAGTCATTCGTTTCTTCATCTAGGAGTTGCCCTCAGTCCCCTTATGGAAGATGACATGGCGATGTACAAGTAATAGCTTTTCGCCTTTGCATTTTGGTAGTGTTCCAAGTCTCCATACTAGAGGTTCATTTTCACTAAAATCAATCATTTCCCTGCCTCTTTCTCTCCCTTCTATCTTTCACAAACCTTTTGTCCCCTGTCGCGCTTTCATTTGTGCTGATGGTTTGGACAATGGGTCTCGCAAACAGACCTTACCGATGTTTCCTCTCCGACCTTTCGGGTGCACGAATATGTTGCAAGGCGGCAAGCCATCAAGCCATTGACAAGAAGAAGAACTACTTCCTGGCCTTGTATGTCGCCCTGAGCACTGAATGTGGCAATAGAATCCACCATACAAAGGAAGGCAAGAAGTCATACATGAGAACAGTCAGCGTGGGACACGAGAAACACGTTTGGTGCATTTTGTGCATTTGGACAAGGTCTAAAATATGGCATTGGCAATACATTCTGACACCAATATCTTGCAAGCTCTAGAGATCTGACGCGGTACATTGGGGTCAATCACAGTGTGAAACCCCACCACAAGACTCACGAGATTGATCAGTGATTCCGGA
Organism: Colletotrichum sp. SAR 10_86; assembly: GCA_025327125.1. NCBI lineage: Eukaryota > Fungi > Ascomycota > Sordariomycetes > Glomerellales > Glomerellaceae > Colletotrichum > Colletotrichum sp. SAR 10_86. The sequence goes on from JAKMWW010000123.1 coordinate 22,206, forward strand.
AAAAGATCATACGAACGAGGCGTCCGCTGTTGGGCTTGTCACCGGAGCGGAATCTGTACCTCCGGTGATAGCGTTCCTGCGTTTGAAATCCCGTCGCCTGCTGCTTGCCCACATCCAAGATGGCAAATGCATCTTTAGTGAACCGATGCCAGGCTGGGTTGAGTTTCTTCCAGCAATGATCTTGGTATTAATCTTCTGGAATAGAATCGTCTGCAATCTTGGGTCCCCACAAGAAATACAGACTGATCACTGTGATTGCGTCTTCTGTTGGCTTGTTACAGCTGGCAAAGAACTCCCACTCTTGCACGAATGTATGGATCCCATGGTGACTGGTAATGTAGGGATGATCTCTGATGAGTTAACTCTTTTGGGCTGCTGCCCAAGCAGAAGATGCAAAGGGGAGAGATTGATCTAGTGGAAAGTGAGGAAGAAGAGAAGAAGGGAGAGGATGGAGGCATGAACGAGACAAGCTTTCGGTAGTGTACTATTAGAAGCCGCCGCATTGTCCATGTCTCGCTTTTTGGTGTTGTCCTGGGAAGACTTGGTTGAGATTCAACCGGACAAGGCCACAGCCACAGTGAAGACGTGAGGACTTGAGGACGCGAGGACGGCGACGGGCAGATACCAGACTGTGTGAACCGAAAGGCATGGCGTGCCGTCGAGAAATCAGGTGGAAGTCTCATCCAATCATCCAGTTTTCCCAGTGCGTATCCGTAGGAGGGCTTCTGAGAGACGTTGGTTTACTTGTGGACTGGCAACCCAGCTTTTGTGAATGCAGGCGGTATCTTTCAAGGTATTCCAAATAACCCTGGAGCCAGCGCAGCATGGTTGGATTCTGGGCCATGGCGGCTCATCCGCCAGTAGTCTTTGCAACTACTTTTGCCAGATGGCAATGACGATGCATTTGTCACCGGTGTCTGTCGGCACATCCAGGCAAAATAGCAGAGCGGGCTTCTTCTGTTCTGCTGTGCATTAGGAGATATATAGAGGAACCGGGCTGATTATGATTATTTCCGATGTGGTCAGGCTGATGGATGCGGGACACACAATTAGCAAGCCATCCCGCATTCAACTGACAAGCATGCGCCCTACGGAGGCTTGAAACCAACTCTTCCAATCCCAACGTCTGTAGCCATTTCCACCCTCCTTTTCTCCATCCAAGCACTATCAGCCATCTCTCAAACCAGCATTGTTCCCCATCGTCATCCAACCTTTGGCTGCGGAGTGCCATTTCATGTGTTGACGAGGCCGTGTCTGACACACTTGCTTCACCCGCGGCGCTCAAATCGGTGGTACCTTTGGAGACGCGAAAGGAACCGCTGCTTGATATCCACGGTTAAGAAGCCCATAGGTGTAGACGAGAGGTAATTACGCAGGCTCATAACCATGTTTCACCAACGCAGACGACTTGGGGCAAAGTAAAGGCAGGACATGATACATCAGACACCCCGCATGAAGACAAAATTCACCCAAGAGAGGCACATGCATGCATGCCACGTATGATAACACTGTCCGCTTCAACTCTATGTACACGACAGAGGCTGTAGAGTTGCGCGTACTGCGGCGCGTCGTCCTCTTAGGCCAGGTTATCCAATTGAGGGTTACACTGCTCAAGCCCCCTCCCAACTCGGTGGTCGTCACGTTTTCCTTCTTCCCTTCTGACTGTTTTTCTTTTTATCTCATTTTGCCGCCTAAGGGCACATCTTTTTGACTGCCGTATGACTCTGACGGGGAAATGCGTTCAGCACAAGATGGCTCACAAAGGAACCTCTCAATTGAAGTTGATCCTGCTCAGCCCCTCTCCACACTTGCTGGTCGTCGCGTTTTCGCCCTTGACCAAGCCGCTGTTGTTCAAGCCATTGGTTCAATCCTCGCTGAATAAACCAATGTACCCCATCATTGACCAGCGTTTCTTGTCGGTTCGATCCGTAGCCAACGGCGTGAATGAATTTGCCCGCCAGGTATCGTTTGCTTCTTGAAGAGCTGCGGAGTCTCACTGTCCATAAGTTGTTACATGTGCAATGGCACTAGTACCTTTGTCAGCCTTCCCGCTTACCAGGCCCTTGGGCTTTCAGCCTTTCGGGAGCAGACCGGATTCTCCTCCCAGGGCCTTGCGTCTCGCCACCTTCAGCTGGCCTGAGGAGAGACGCGAAGAAGGCCCAGTCAAGGAATACCTGTTGATGAGAAAGACTGCCTGTAGTCTTAGACGCTATCTCGACACGGTGTTCGGTAGCTAGCGGTATAAGCTTGGAAGGCACCGTCTGGCTCTCGTTTGACGAAGCTTCCTGTCTGTATCAAATGATGAATCAAGGCTTTTGGACACCTCTGGTGCTTCCCAAAGAGCCATGGTCATCCTCGGAAGCTTCCCACCCGTCTGAGGGAACAAGGGATCCAAACTGTGCTCTCTCGAAAGGTGGCCATCCGTGGCCGGTTGCTTGTCTTTGCGCCACCAGGCCCAATGCGACGGTATCCACAGCATCAGTGATCTTTGGTGGCAGGGCCCACGTCTGTTGAGCCTGGTCCTTCACGAGATTTGTGGGGTGTTGGTACGGAGTGAGCCGCGATGTCATATAGTTCGGTCCGAGGCATTTGCTCTCCCAATGCTTCCTTCATCATGTATTCAATGGGTCGATAGGCCGGAGCCAATGGGACACAGGTTCCAAGAGATTGACTTAGATCATCCGTCGGAGGTGGTGCGAAGTGGTGTGACGAAGAGCATCGGCGTTAGTGTTCAAGACAAGAACTTTTTCTGTGTGAGTGGTCAGCTTTTGGCAATTAACGACAAGGTAGAAGCGAACTCACCATGGAGAAGACCGACTCATGAGTTCAGTTTGCAGAAGAGCCGAGGAGTTTTGGTACAGATGCAGCAAGCCATTTCAGAATTCCTTCGCGCCTTTAACGGTGATCCTGAACAGGGTAGCGGCGACGATGCTGTCCCCCGGTGCCTTCCAGCATGTTGAGTAGCGGAGTGGGAGTCGAGGATTCCATCTTGATCTACAAGGCCATGCGAAGAAGTATCCCATCATCGCGAAGGAGGTCTGCGAGTAACCGTCGTCTTCGTCGCGCCGGAAGCAGATTTCTCCTCCACTTCAGGTGGCATACAGTTTCTGATTATGCTTCGCAATCCCCTGTCGCCAGCTGTGTTGAAGAGATGTTTGTTGTTTGTTATGAGACGCCCGAAGGTTTCCTTGTTGTGGAAGGCAACAGTTCGACGGCAGCCGAATCAAGTCTTTGTCGGCAACAGTGTGGCGGCGGCCGACGAGTAGCTGTCCTTGGCCTTGCACCGTGGGGTCCGGGACAATTGAGGAGCAGGAAGAGGCGCTGACGCTTCACGGGTGATTGGTGTTGTTGATGACTGCTGCAGGGCCGATATCTGTCTGGCGGGTGAAGTCTGGTCGTCTGGGTGGGAGCTGGGGTTGGCTGTGGGCTCGGTGTGTCTTTCGGACACGACGTGCAAGTGAACAAAAGCCTCCTTGCTGAATGTCAGCGTCTTCCAAGTATCTTTCGATTGGAGTGGGCACTTTGGGTGGTTGGGGTCGCAGTGATTGCGCTTCAATCATTCGGGGTCAGCCAAGGAGTGTATTGCTGGATGACCGACAATTCGGGTTGTGGTTCATGGAGGAGCGTCCCCAGAAAGTGACCCAGAGGAAGTCGGCCAGTTGTCTGACGTGCGCAGACATCTAAATGCGATCAGGCAGTTAGCTACAGGCCACCATAGCTCCCCCACGAGCCAGGTACCTTCCTCCCCCACTATCAGTAGCCAACTGTCAATTCTAGCGCCAAAATCGGCAGGTGGCCCCAGTGACTGGCAGCGTATGGGGGAGAGGTTGTCACCACCTCCTTAGAACAGATCCTAACCAAGCAGACTTACGAATCCCCCCGGGCCAGGAAGGGGCTGATGACGAGTGCTGGTGAAATCCAGCTCAATGAAAGCCCCGATTTCTCGAAAAGGTAGAGAGGAAACTCTCAGGGTCGCTGTTGATGCGCGCGACGAGCCAGGCTTGGCCTGTGCTTCAGGGGACTTGTGACGGTTTCGGCGTTGTCAATCGTCACCTCTCCACTGTAATTACAGCGCACTTCCGGCTCAACCACACCTCAGCGCCCGGCAGGCCGATGCACGCCCGGATTCCGACCAGCCTCAATGAATGCCCTCCACCGCCCATCGGGAGCAATACCAAAGAATGAATCCTACTCCTTTCGCAGTGCGCCGTGCCATGATATTCGAGTCGCAGGGATAATTGCGCAGGTATTCTGTGAACTTCGGCGCTAGCCGTGTCAGGGCCTTTCGGAGACGTGCCGGGGCAGCAGCAGCAGCAGCAGCAGCAAGCCCTTGCAGCGAGCGACGCGAGATTTGGATCCATCCCGTCATCAAGGCAAACATGGACAAGAGACATCCCAGTCATGATGCAGCACACAGATAAAAATTGTCAAGTCACTCGTTACGACAGATGATTTAGAAACACTAGGTATCCATCTACTCATCTCCGTATTATGGAGTACATTTTCCAAATCCCCCAACTACCCTGTCAGGGGTGCCTTGAGCTTGATCCTGGCATCAAATAGCCATGCTGGCGATAGTGAAAAAGCTTCACACATCAGCGACATGACCCTTGCCATCTTGACCGGGCTAGCCGTACTCAGTCATGTGCTTGAACATCCGCACGCTGGAGCTCCTGACGGAGCATGCTGTTCTGCGCCTCCAACTCAGCGATGTACTCATTTGCCCTGTCCAACTGCATCGACAGCCTCCGGGTCTCTGTCTCGGCTACTTTGAGCTTCTCCCGATCTTCGAAGGCCTGCTGGCGCTCCTCGACGCTTTGTTCCGCCTGCCTCTTCAGCTCCTGTCCTAGGATCTCAACTTGGATGGTCTTTTCTGCCAACACACTCTCCGGGGACAGTCTCATGTCGTTGAGTCGATCGAGGAGGCTAGTCTCGTCGGCGTAGGAAATTCCGGTCGCCGTCAAGGCGCTGTATTCGATCTGTCCAGACATCATGTTGACACGTAATCCTGGGCCATTCCATCCGCGGGGGCTTTCTGCCGCTGAAAGTATGGAGGCTTCTTGTTGGTGGCAACCGGAGGAGCAGTCCGGGATGTTGGGTACATGACCAGAAGCCGGGAGATCATCAATGCCGCTGTATTCTGCGAACGAGGGGCTTTGTTGAAAATCGCCATGATCGGGATGAATAATACTCTCGTTGGATTGGTCGTGATGGTCAACAGAGACCGAGCTTCGCCGAGGATGCTGTTTGGCGGTAATGCTTGCGTTCCCAGCTTTCGCCTTCGGTTTTCTGCCAGCCTTCTTCCTCGTTCGCAGCATGCGCGTCAGGTTGTGGGAGGCTAGGTAGTCGTTGAACATGGATCCGGGAATGGTATCAATGAACGCGGGGGTGGCTTTTTCCTAGACAGCCTCATCTTCCCTGTGTCCAACCCATTGTACCTTGAGCTCGCCAGGCTCATGGTTCGGGGCGGCGGCATGTCGGCGGTGGTCGACGATTCTCCAAACGTAGTAAAGGTTGTCGGTGTTATTCAGCGTCTCCGATCGCGTGCTTCCCTTGCTCTTGACGTCGTCCCAGAATCGGAAGACCTTTTCCTCATCCACAGCAAGCGCAAACTCTTCCTCTATCCAGTCGTGCAGGGCTTGGCCATGGTCGGCGGGGTACGAGAATCGGAACTGGGCGCGGCCATCGTTCCGAGCGCATCGGCATTCGTGAATTGTACCGGTCCGAAAGCCTGGATGGGAGATGCAAGTCAGCTTGAGCTTGGGACATCTAGCGAAAGAGTAGAGCAAATGAAAAGGGTGCCGCAAGACGGAGGCAGGACTCACGCTGTGCCAGGACGATTTCGCCGTGCTCGTCCAGAGGGTTCTCCAGTACGCGGCCGAGCTCTTGATCCAGGAGATCCGAGGCATCGACTGAGGCATTTGCGGCTGCATCGGCAACGTCTTGATTGATTGCGTGGCCACAAACGGAGCCGATGGCGTCGAGAGCGGACATCCTGGAGCGACGGACCAGGTCTTTGAGGCGTGGGGAATGCGACGCAGGCGAAGCGCTTGCAACACCCGAGGCTGAGATTGATGCGCCCTAGGAAAAGGCCGTGGGGCTGCGCGGCTCGTCGAAAAATACACGGTAAGGAAGAAGAGGGCGCTGAAGAGCTACATATGCACGTGTCGCAAAGCCGATGCGTCGGGGTCGCAGGGGCCGAGCATCAAAGACCGGGCAAAAGAGATGCTCCCAAGGGGACGACGACAAAAAGAAAGAAATTTGAGGAAACTCGTCGCGTGGAGGGAGGTAGTTGGGAGGCAGGGGAGAAAAAACAGCAGCAGCACAATTTTTCTTCCTTCTTTTCGAGTCGACGGGTGCCTGCAGGAAGTGGGAAGGTCGATAGTGGGTACCCGCCCGGCGGAAAGCTCCCACTATTCAAAAAGGGCCCCCTCACCTACCTTACATGAAAAAGCTGCCACTCGAAAAAGATGCCACTGCCGGTCACTGGGTACTTCCCGGCTAGGCAGTCACCACGTCCACTGAAGCACCGTCGTTCTTTCTTCTACCTAGGTACTGCGAAAGCTGTGTCTACTCTCCTCTCCGTCTGGCAGAACAGTACCAGGGCACTGAATGCATGGTCAAGGTATCATACGCCGATAATTTACTGCTTGCTGCCTCAAATCAATCATGGGCAGTACGCATGAGAGGATTGGATCGACGGAACCGACCACGACCACGACCATGACCACGATGCAAGGCTTTTGTCTGCGCGAGTCGTTCCGCCTACGCGACAAAAGGGACATGGACACGGAAAACGCGACCCTGACCCAGGCAGGCAGTCATGCTAAAACCACGTGTTGCAGGTGCATGCTCGTGGGCCGTGGCGCCATCTATGTTTGGTCGACTAATGAGCGTCGCCTTGTCTGCTTCTTTCAGAAAGCGCCACACTTGCATGTTCGCGCGACGCAGCCACCTGGTTGGTCTAGAATTCGTGCGGACCAAGGGTGAGTTGGTTAGAAATGTGAGCCACCCTGTGGACTCGGAAGCGATGACACTCGTCCAGTGGACGGTGAGTGAAGTCGCGAGGGAGGGGCTGACGGTTGTGGGGCTTGGGTGACGGTCTATTTGGTGGGTGACAGTTTGGTGGGGGGAGGCGATGGTGCATCAGTGGAAGAGCTGACCCTGTGACCCTGCGTTGGTGCGTCCACAACTGCAGGAACGAGCGGGGTGGGTAAGGTGAGTTGTTGCCCAGGGAATATCCCACCACGTCAAATTGTCTAAGCCGACTCCACATCCTGCAGGACAGGACTGAACCACCACAAATTCCCATGGCCCGCCTTCTGCTGTCAGCAATCCCAATATCAGTCCCACCCCTGCGATTTTCCATCCTCTTGCGCGCGTGCCGAAACGGTGTTTGCAAGACAACACCATTTGTCTGTCCTCGACATCATCACCTGTAGCTACATCATTTACTAGAGGGTCATTCAATCCATGACTGATTCGCTCGACAGCGATTTCAAGCATAAAATTTGAGGGGGCTTTTCCGTACTAAAACAGCATTTGAGCAACCTCCTCAAGAGGGCGCAGAGAAATCCCGCTTCTCCGACACTGTCACCGCCGCCGGTCTTCCATCAGACCAACGGCTTCCGCTCTTTCATCAACTTCCTGCCCAAGCATCATCCACAACTGCAAACCATTGCCACCGCTGTCTATATTGTAGCCTCAGCTGCCCGTTTTTCCGCCAGCATCCCTGGCTCGGGAGTCGTTCGTTCATAAGCCACGATCCCAATAGCCTTTCGTTCATCACGGCCGTTCTTGGGCAGCATGCGAAGAGAGAATCGCTCCTGAGACTTATAGTCAACCCAAATACCAAGTCTCGTGTCATATATCGCTGTCATTGCTGTCAGAGGGCAAGGCAGCCAGCCCATGCATCACATTCGTCTGCTGCAGCCAGTATCACAGCTCAAGCGGATCGCATCGCAAGTGGTCTTGCTGTTACTGCTGCTGGGTGTTGTCCCAGCAGCCAGGGCTCCAAGGTGGTTATGAAGAAGGTCTTTGTCTATGACGGGCTTTTTTGGTTCGTCGCAAGGCACGCGGAGACTCCACGGCGAAAATTATCCGTGAAAAGGTGTAGAGGACTCGGCGCACAGTTTTTCGCAGAATGGAGAGAAGCTCAAGTGCTCTGGCATGAATCAAATCGAGAGTCCAAGCCTATCAGCCAAGGGAGACGGGACGAGGATGGTCGTTGTCCGCAGATATCCATTGCACGACTGACGGCAGCCCTGCCGGGCAGCCTGGCCAATGGGAGATAATATGGAAGGAAGGAGGCGGTTGACGTGGTGTAGGCAGGCACTGACCCGACGCACCTGCCTTTCTTTCCTAACAATACATGACTGAATCTCCCCATCAACAAGCCGTGGCTGCACCTGCAGCTACACATCATCACCACCACGCTGCTTCCCACCCTGCGTTGCAAGCCCTCATTCCAAACCCGATCACAACTGTGTGCAATTGTCGCGAGAGTTGCTGCTGAAAGCCGACAAAAGTCAAAACACAGATCAAGCTGGGAGGGTGTTGGCAGCAACTCCTCTATACGATGCACGCTGCGCCCGTCAATCCGACTTCGGCGTGCAGATCGCAGGGGTAGGGTGCCGGCCACCGTGACTGCCCCCGTCCAGCAGGAGCGAATGTGATATCGTCTCCTATCTGCACCTGCCTCGGAACAGCACCGTTAAATGCGAGACTGCCTTCTACGTCGCCGAGACTTTGCCCGCCCACCTCCTAAATTTTTGCAAATTTGCCGAGAATCGCCGCGTTAACAAAGTCTCACACCGTCACTAGGTTGAGATCATTCCCAAAGGCGTCGAGGAAGCAACTTGATTCCACAATAGACTGTCTAACAAGAAGTCTCTGTTCCCATCATCATCAGCAGCAGGCATCCCAGAGACTTCTTCTGCGGAACCAGATTCGTCCGTAACACCAGCAGACATCCACGCCAGTCTTCAGGCGGCAGACATCTTGCCCCCGGGTAAAAGGCAGCGGCATACAATGGATGTCAACGCGGCCCCATGGATGGACACATACCTCGGAGTTGTCTGTCTGGCCTGCAGACCGGCGACTCATCTGGTCGAGTCGGGGGAGCTCGGCGGATTGTACATCCTGTAACAACGCGGGGCACCGACGGCTTGGCTGCTTGGATCAGACTTTCCACACAGATAATGATTCCATTCGCGTCGGATGACAAGTAGGGACTGTTGAAACTCGATCGAATGGGGAGGGCTTTCTGAAGTTCCGATCTTTTTTCTTGGTTCTTCGCCTGCCTCTGAGGTCCTCCACGCTGGTGAGGTGCTTTCGATGGTCCAGAAGCACTACTTGCTCGAGTCACATGCCGGTTACGAAGAAAGAGGGGCCCTCAAATGCGGCACGCGTCCGAGGTTGAGAACCGCGAAGATTCCGGAATTTCCATATTCGCTTGGGCCATGCACGTTTCCGCCCAGAAACCACTGCCGCACAAGATACCGATCGTCTTGTGGCGCAACATAATGACTTCGCTTCTTGGTGCGACATGGGAGTTGTTGCTTCCCAGCGACCACCTCGGTCATCTCCCACCTAACCCTAACCAGCCAGCAGAGAACCGCGAGCGCAAGTACGAGAATCTCATGAAGAGCAACCGGCGCCAAGAGCAGCGTTTCGCCAAGCATGAAGAAGACCACCTGCACGCCAGCCAAATTTCATTTGCAGAGTTCAAGCTGCGACATCGATACCGCGGTTCCCGTTTTCACCATCCTAGACAGGCGCTCCCAACGCAACGCGCTAGACGAAACGACGAGTGCGATGGTTGATCGCGACGAAGAGATGTTCTGCAATGCCAAAAACATCCAAACGGGCCGCGACAACGTGGAGCGCGTCCACGCAAGTCTTCTCCAGTTGGTAGACACAATGATGGAACCAATGGACCAAATTACTCGATTAGTGCAAGCCCTGCCCGGTGCATCGTAATAAAAAAAGGGGGCTTATTCTTTTCGAATGTCCGCAGAGATTGAGGGGTGGATCGGCGCATTCTCGCATGCATACTACGATTCGAACAGATTCTTGGCTGGCAGGGAGTTATTTACGATTGCAAGCTGCTTGTTCATGTTTTTCAACTTGGCACAAGGATAAATTTATCGCACGCTGTTTCACGGTGCGCACATTTTGGCATGATGCTCGCGGTTGCTTGGTTGACGTGGAAAAGGATGCGTGCTGTTAACGCTGACCTGTCAATGGGAAAGGTGACAGGGTGACACACGCACTCTGTTAGCTCATTAAGGGAGATGGCTGCAACGAAAGTTTGACAACCCAAGTAGGCATACTCCGTGGACGCCGCCGTTGCTTGTGTTCTAGGAGTTGCAAACGATCAAGGTTGGCCTGGTATTTCTCAGGCAGCATCAGTGATGTCGTGGCCGCAAAGGAATTGAGACGGGCGCGCTACTGCGGCCGGGCCACGGCTAGACTTTCAGTCCGCTGCTAACAAGTCGACCGATGCGCTCGCTGAGCCCGTTTGCCGCAGACCGTACCGAAAAGGTCAACTAAGAACAAGTAAAGGTTTGGTTCCACACATCCGACGACGACATGGCAGCAGGCGGAGAAGCAAGATGGGGTCTTTTTAGACATGCTCGACCACAGCATCAACCTCCTCCGTTCCACCGGCGTCATCTTCAGTGTAAGCGGGATGCTAATGAGAATGAATTCGCCTGGAAACCTGAATATGCATTGAAAAACAGGAAGAAGCCCCAAAAGTCTAGGAGGGCTGCGTCCTGAACTGGAAAGCGTGGCTGGGTGACCCCAGCCACAGAAAAGAGTGGGTCATTGTGCACTCCAGGGGGTGCATTGACCCACATTAATCCCTGTGGATCGAGGCCCGCGCCTTTTCGCTCGCTGCGCTGCCTGCGAGGTGCGTGGTTGCAAAATCTACCTCCGCCAATGAGCATCACTCACTTAAAAACTCCCACTCCGCAAAAGTTACTACGTTGAAAACCCTCAATTCCTCTTTGCTTGCTGCCCCCTTCGGCCCATGTCAAACAGGGCTACAAGTGCATAGCAGTACCGCTCTAAAACTTTCACAGAGTGGCCCTGGTTGATGGGTCTAAGATGAAAAGAGTCCAGAAAGCTCTCTGGTGTGCACCGGTCAACGGGCAGCGGGGGGATTTGCTGCGCAAGATATTTGCGATTGCCCCTTGGCGGCATGGCATTTGGGATGATCTTGGTTGGCGATGATTGTGGCGAGAAGATGCGTGCGCGAGTCCAGCATTTGTCGCCGACTGAATAGCGCTGTTCGGAGAGAGTGGCGGTACGTACCGTCCCGCTGCTTGTTCAGTGGGGTGGACGCCTGGGACTCAATCGAAGCCGTGGCAGGGGCTAAAATGGGGGATCTGATGAATCCGGCAACGAAAGTGTTTTCTGGCGAAAAAGACACAAAAGCAAGCCGATGGCAGTCTTCAATGATGCTGTTGACGTGCGCCGGGGTGGTAAAGGGCAGACATCTGGCGTCGGCACCGGGCTCGCCCCGCCCCGGGTTTGCGCGAGGTCACACCCAACTGCGCGCCGGGGCAAGCTCGCAGCAATCGCATCGCGCATCAGATTTCAAGACCCAAGGTTTTAATTAGTGGATTATCCCCTGCACTGCATCAGCACTCTATGAATACCCGTGGACCTTCACCCCACTTTTGAACCATTGCGACGATAACGAGAAACAGCACGCTGCAGTTCCTAACACAGCATCAACAGTCCTCACCAAGCCGTCGCCCAGCAGCCGCACCGTCTGCAGGCACTCGCGGTCGCACTCAATCCGCTCCAGCGACGCTCTGCCCATTGGCACAGGGACTGTCAGCACCTGGGAGAAGGACCGAGGACAGCTGTTGTCGAGTCCCGCGCGCGGTAATTCGTCCTCTTGCGTAACATCCTCTGCGGTTACCGCGACAATTTCGTCAACTGACCAGCCGCTACAAGTGCAGCAACTCCCAATACAGAATGTGAACTCTGGAGCGAAGCTCGCAGGCCCATCTGTTATTCAGTGGTGATTCGCGAAGCAGGACAGTCTGGACGGCAGAACATGAGCTTCATGAGGGCACCATGTTCAATGGTGGCACGCCAACGTTTGTAACACCAGGCTCCTTGAATGCATTTCTTTGAGTAGAGCTCTTGAATCTCCCAGTTCCGACAGTCGCCGGTCGCGAGGCACCGCGAGAACAGGAATTGCGGGGCCATAATGCTGTTGCGGCGAGTGGCCAGCGGCGCCGAATTGAGGTACTGGGGGTGACAGGTGGTGACGGCTGGAGCTGCCCGTTTGTACCACATATGTGGTACATGATGACATAAGGCTAGCAGGTACGTGCCCGTGCGCTGGTCTGAGGGTTCCGGCCTAACCCGGCCGAACACCGGAAAGGAATTGACTCGACCTCAGGAGACGACTTGACTTCAGAAAACTTGTTGATGGTTTTCGGTGGCAGAAAAATCCACTTCATCGAACGTCAATCAGACATGCATAACGCGCAATGTTCCTCTTGGGACGTGGACAGCGTGCGTGTATCTAGTAGGGTGGTGCCCAGAAAAGCAGCCAGTGGTCAAAAATCAAGATGGTCAAGATCGGCAAGTGATCAGGAGCAGGAAACGGACGCAGTGTTCTGGCGAAACAAAGGCCAGAACCCCAGTGTTCAAGAAGTGAACTGGCGACTTCCAGCCGACAACTCGCGACAAAGACAGTGGACAGATGCTTCAACTCGGGAGTATCTTGTGGAAGCATCTCGTGTTGGAAGCTCACAAATTTCACACTCCGACCTAGAACCCCACATCACGATTTGACGACTAATGGGAGCAGGCTTCCCTCCCTCTGTCGGACCGCGCAGGGAACACTGCACTGTTGCTTTAGTGGGAGAAATGATGATTTCTCGCGCGACGCAACAGACCACAGTGGTCGCAGTCACTGTGGCCTGTGGCCCCACCCCAGCACGGAAATCATGACAAGCGACAGGCGAAAGCTCTTTTCATTGGCGACGTCAAACAAGCCTTTGCCCGAATCCCCAGTCAAACACACATCCAGACCCAAGATGATGTTCGGTTCGTGGCAGACAAGAAGCCTTCTAATCAATATTTCAAGGATATGCAAAACGAGAATAATTTCCCCGAGGGTCTGCTGTCTAGACGCACTCTAGATGCCTGCCCCGAATACTATACTCTACAATAACGACATCACCTCCCTCGTCCGCGACCCCGACCCTCAAGCTCACGAGCGTAGCGCGCCCTCTTCTGCATCCCCTGTCCTCCAACTCCTGCTACCTCCAGTCCGAATCACCTGTCAGAATTACCATCCACATTTTTCGTGCCGCTTATGGCTATTGTTGGCTACCTTGGCCCCTTGCCAGGCACTGCAGAGCCCCCTTGTGAGCCAGCGCGATCAGGTTCCGCATCGCCATACGAGACAGCAGCCGAGCAGCGGCAGCTGGCAAGGGCTCTCAAGAATCAAAGCGCCTTCTTTTGCGTATTTCCATAGCCACGTCTGACATAGGCACTCCGTTCGATGGTCCCGTCGTTTTCAAGCCACTCCCACGCGAGTGTTTATTGTTGGAAGTCACTTGCAGTCCTGCCAGCCCTTGCTGTTCGAGCTGGCCTCGTTTGTTCTCGGGGAGAACCCAATCAAGTCATTACCCGAGTTTGATATTAATCCTTCTGACGAAACCACCCTCCCTACGGTACAGCCGCAAGAAGCGCAGCCACAGTGATCATGAACGCTGAAGGGGCCATCAGCAGCAGACCTGGACCGAATCGACCGGGCTTGTACGTGGGACAGATTAGCATGGCTCCTGCACAACGAGCGGAACCTTGAAATCCAAGACGATATTCAAGACACCAACTACGTTGTTCGGCAGCGACCAGGGCTTAGAAAACCAAACGGGTCTTTCGCCAGATGCGATGGAGTCTTGAGGTCAATCAGCCCGACAGCCTTGCAATCGGGAAGGAGGTGAGGACCACACCGTCGCCCTATCGCCCTACCGGAGCTCAAGAGCTGGCGCAGCGCCGACGCCCTCCCCGAAGTTGCTCGCGACGAAGATGACTCCTGATGGGTCGTCTGCAACAAGACCGCCATGGCATCCATTACCCTGCTCGTCCTCCGAAGCTCCGACTGTGGCTTCTACTCCGGCGACAAGGTCCACCGCGGCTATTTCAATGGCGCCAACGCCGTGACTGTCAGCATCACAGCCTCGGGCGGCCTGGAGTTCAGCTGGTCCGCCTCGCTTAACGGCCCACCCATCGGTGGCAACCTAGCCAAAGATCAGGCTGATTGTTGGCTCCGCTCGCGCCTGTTCCTGTCCTGGCTATCCGCAGTTGGGTTGAGGCAAGAAGTAGACGACCTTGAGCCTTGTTGGCTTCTGAAAGTATGATGGATCCTCAGGTGAATTCAGAATTTGACGGCGCCTCGATATTGTGCTCACGGGCTTCTCAATCTCGGCAGTGACAGGAGGTTAGTATGAGAGTCGTTGACCAGAACACGCCACATTGGATTGTCGATAATTTGTAGCAGTCTACCGCCTGAGTCATGGCTTGCCGGAACGGAGAAGCTATCGCCAATGTGCTTTTCCAGCTGTTGGAGCACACTGCCTGGGCAGTCTCCATTGCATAGGTAGAGCCCGCAGAGTTGGCAAGAACCGGTATGCTGTGCTGGAACTTGGCCTGGATTTGCTCCGACAAGCGTGTGCTCTGAGCTCAAAATAGGTGTTTACTGTCGCATAAGAGAGGAACCAAACGACTGATCTTTGTGGTTCCCTGGAGTCTCCGCAACGAAATGTGGAAGCCACAGAACGAGAGAGCTGACAACGACAAAGCCTATTTTCCCGCAGTCAAGCCGTTTGCCGGACCCTTGCCGGTGAACATACTTGCTCACGGAAAATCGTAGATGCCATAAACGGTGGGGTTTCTGGCCGTCGGGTCTCCTCGTCTCCGTTGCCATTCGGCATTTAATGGTGTTATCAAATAACGAAAACCAATATATTACCCCAACTCTCCTGATTTGTGGCAATTGGATATTGCTCATGGCTGGCAACTTGTCGCCTTTAGTGTTGGGGTCATGTCCTGCTTCCTGGGCGCGCACACAAAACACCTCCGTGACTCATTTGCGCGCAGCCCTGGCGGTTTCTTCGCCCCGAAAAGCATGACCAAGTTGGGTCATATCCGTTTTTTTGAGCACCTTATAACACGAAATGTATCATTCCGACCCCAAGGCCAAACACGATGATGTGCAGCTTGACTGGGCGGATCAGCACCGCAATGAATCAACAGTGCTGCTCCCATGTCTAGCTAGAATCGATGCCAGGTCCACGGCTGAACGTCGGGGAGAACGGAGTTTTGCGGACGGCACCGAAAGGTTCAAGTGGCAGTGACGGGAAGCCTGAAATACCAGGCCGGCTGAGGCGTAAATCGACAGGCGAGAAACAGCGACTTGTAGACTTGTGAGAGCAAACAAGGAGGGCGACAGGTACGGCGTCAACATTAAGCCAGAAACGCTGGCGAGGAGCGGAGTGAAACAGGCTGGTCCTCTGAGAAGATGATGGGCACTAGATGCTGTGGATACTGAAACCGGTGTCTCCAGCGAAACAACCGGAGCGGACCTGGAAAGCCTCGCCGCTGTCGAAGCCGCCCTTCCTCCCCACGCCTGTCTTTGACCATCCTACTCGCCCTTGATAATATGTCATGTCCCTGTTTTCTGACACATACGACCATACCCATTGGAAAACTCGGGATCCCGTCCGCTCTCCTATAGATAAGCCAATGAGGGCTGGAGTAGTAGTCGGGTCGGTGACGACCGGCGAATGCCCGGTGTTGTATGTTTTTTGCCGATCTTTTGGCCCGACGTACCCCAATATTGTTCCACTGAGTTTCCGCATCGCTGCAACTTCTTCAGCATAAACCACTTTACTGGAATCAGGCTTGTTTCCGCCCTCTGCATGTTTTTTGTGTACCGCTGCGGCGCGAAGTAGATAAGAAGACACTCCTTGTAACATTGCGTGAGATGTGTTGATCTTCCCACCTTCTAGAAGGCTTATGAATGGGCGGAGGGATACGCTCGGCCGGCGCATTCTGTGGTCGTCCTTGCAGAGCCCGCCAGTCATTCTGGACGACCTTTGTCATGGATGGTCCTCGGTCTTGGACTCAGAGGTGCCCTTGATCAGAAAGGCGCAGGTACGTGTGCGTCTCATCTATGCAGAGTTCTTGGCCTATTGTCGATATGCGGTAATATGAACGGGTTTGGGGGGCATAAAGCATCAGCAAAGTGAGTGGAAGACATACTCGGCTCTGGAAAAATTTGGCGTTTTTCCCAGGAGGAGTTTGTAAGATTTCATCTGAAATCGCCAGAGGCTGTTTTCCTCCTTAGCAAAGTCAGTTTCCGTTGTTGCCGCTGCTGTCCCGAGTGTCACCCGCATCGCCGTCTTCGTTTTTGCCATTCCTCCGAGCATTATTTTGCGTTCATTTATTGTCTTTGTGAACAACACGAATCCTCAATGTGTTCAGGCAGCTTCTAGAGGGGTGTTCAGACTTGGAACCTTTCCGTATAAACCGAGCTGTGAGTGGGGTCCTCGCGGTCTGTACGCAACCCACGAGTCCAACCCAGATAGTAGACAACACTGAACTACCAGAAAGAGGAAGAGAAGCTTGCGCAACCTCTGATGATATTTATTCATCTGAAAGACGTTATCCCAGGCCGGGAAGCGATTGACTTTCAAAACAGCATACGAGGAACAGGTCGCAAAGACCACTCTTCTGGGAAGAAAGAGTCTCTGCGTAGAAGATGTGGGCCATCAAGCCCTATTCTTTGGCGTGAAGCCTATCAGGGCCTTCAACTGGAGTATAATTGTGCTTTGGTGACCGAAACCCGCATCGAATCCGACTTACTTTGCTGCTCCTCCTGTCCATTGACATGGTGATGATTGCCGATGAGGCAAGTTTTCCCAACATGTGCAACAGGTCCCGGGCATAGTCCAGGCCATAGTCCCACATAGCACGTTGAGAAAAGGCATCAGGATCATCGTATCCACGCCGCCATGTCGACGCAACTCTCAACCCCGTGGATCACTTATTCAACAGATTGACATGTCACCCAGGGGTTCACCAAGCCCTACGATTCTCGAACCTAAGCCATCGAGGCCACAGGAGTACATTCAACCCCCAGAGTTCTCAAATATCGTATGAGCAGGCAATTCGTATATGCTGAAAACTCTGCCATTCGGGGAAACCCCAACGTGGAAGATTTGTGCCCTAGCCTTCAATATCCGCCTGGTGCGTAAACAGAACACTGAATGGGTCATCTGAATCGCCAATGACCTGTGAAGGGATTCTCACCTTATTGTAGAATTTGACATGGCCCGCTTGCGGAGTGCGCTGCCCTTATTTCTGGGGTGAATTCAAGTATCCAATCATAAAACATGCTTTTCCGTACCTTCTTCACTGCCCCACATGAGACATTCATAGGTATTTGCTAGCCTAGATTATCACATTGTTGTCTGCGGACTTTGTCATCGGAGGGGCTACAAAAAAATCGGGTTTGGACGAACCTTGAAGGCGCCCATGCGGTCCTCTTCAAAATTCAGGGAGACTTCTGTACCTACACCGTGAGGGGTGAGGTCGAGGTCGTATGCATTCACATCTATCAATTGTTTGCCCCTAAGAATTCGGTGCTCAATCGCCCGTCTGAATATTGAATAGCTGGAGGAATGCTCTCTGGGTGCCCTCAAATGTGATAAACAAAGGACACCATCGAACTGTCTTGAGAAAT
Organism: Colletotrichum sp. SAR 10_86; assembly: GCA_025327125.1. Lineage (NCBI taxonomy): Eukaryota > Fungi > Ascomycota > Sordariomycetes > Glomerellales > Glomerellaceae > Colletotrichum > Colletotrichum sp. SAR 10_86. The sequence goes on from JAKMWW010000123.1 coordinate 39,991, forward strand.
TTGAATAAGCGAAAACCTGAACAAGTTTCTGCCTAGATGAAGGTCATACGAGGTAATGGAGACAGTGGAGCCATATTTGGGCGTAGACCAGTTGGAAAAGATAGAATGTGTTTGGCATTCGTTTTCAGCGAGGAAACATTTCTCAGAACAGGCTCCGCGAGCTCGACATTTGACGGCCCATGCATTTCTCGTGATCTGAACGTCTAGCGTATGCGACAAACAAAATATGGAACTCGTCCAAGCCAAGTTCACTGTGGCACGGAAGGTATTGAAAATGGAGATGAAGGTGAAGGTGCCGGTGATGATTGCTGACGCAGTCCGATGGACCTTAAAAGCACACGTCGACGATCATAAGCCGGACCTTTCAATCCATTTGGATTGGGACTCGAACTTTCGTGGGTCCTCGAGCTCTACCAGAACAAAGGGATAGACAGCGAGTATGATTACAAAAATGTACCGGCAGAGTTTCGCCGACTGGAAAAAACGATATTGAAGCCATTCACTCTAAAAAAGAAGACAGAGACCAGGTCTGTACCGTGGAAAGCAAAGCGCTGCAAATCGGAATCGCAATCCGGATCTTAGCCGAGCTGATCCGAACATCATGCTGCGTAGACAAACTCAGACCGTGATGCAGCATTTTGTGCTTCTGGTATTTGTTGATACTTGTTTGTGATGCTGCTTTCGGAGCAAACGAAAATCTGAAGCTGTCAGTACAGTCGGCGAACTTCTTTTCGACAAAGAAACGAGAGTCACCAATTGGAATCGCTCCTCATTCATTAGCCCCCTCCTTCGTGAAGCCCCGCAGTGTCTCTGGCTGATTAATTCGCTTGGGTCTTAGTTGATCTCGGTTGTCGGTGCTTCATTGGGAGTACGTTGGATTTGAACTTCTGCTGTTACGAGATGCTCGACTCCATGAGAAGATTGGACTTGGAAATGTCTAGGAGGACAAGATTCGGATGCTCCAAAGGACATCTGAGGTAATCGATTTCTGCCTGCAACTCCCCAAGACGACGGTCTACGGCTCTATGGAACTCCAACTCCGACTGGGCCCGGCACCATGGAACCGAAGAGAGAAAAAGTTAGAAGGGAAGAAAGGGAAGAAAGAGGTTTCTCCGTTCTTCAGGAAGGATGGGCAACGAAGCATTTGCTGCTTTATCATAACAGAAAGTAAGTAAGTAAATTCCTCGTTGTTTCTTAGACCGGGAATTGTTTCTATCAGTCCCGGATGGGTCAAAGATGCTTTGTGCTCTACCGTGTGTCAATCTCCAAAAATCACCCGCACAGTCGGTTCAGACAGAACGATACTTTGAAAATGATCGAAACTAGGCAGTGTGAAACTGCAACTGCAAAATAGAGCCTTATACATCGGACCAAAAGAAGATACTTACCAACGTCTTCATTCACAGTAGGGTTGAATCGCAGCATCAAAAACGCTGCAGGGTGCCTCTCTATGCGTCGCTTCTGTGGTCCTGGCGCGTCGGACTTTTCTCCCTGAATCCTCTTCCAGAAACCCGGTCGTACCTGCCCTTTGCAGTCTTGCCGCACACATCCCATTTAACCAGAACGCCAACTCCAGCTTCAAACCTCTCTGCGACACCTATTTACCCAATTTTCTTGTCTTCTTCTGCCACCAGCTACCCATCTACTCAGAATGGTACGATTCAGAGTCAATCCACAGATCTACATTATGCTGACTGACCGCTCCTTCTGCAGAAGTCCAACGTTCGAATCCTCCGTGAACACCCTCCCCTTCGAAGCCCAGGCACAGACGGCGACGGCGACGATGACATCCCACCTGCGTACTTTGTGGATGACTACGATTCCGAGGATGACCCCGCGTTCGTTGAGCAATCCAAGAACAAGCTCGCAGCATCAGCGTCCAAGCAGAAGTCCAATGCCAAGAAGAAAGCAAAGAAAGACGATGTTTACGACGTCATGAATACGGCACCTTCCCCAGATCCCCACCCCTTCGCGAAAAACCTTCGAATTCGACAAGCACCAATGCGTGCGAACATGAAGACTCGGTCCCACGCCGACAACTCGGACGATGAGCAGCCCAAGGTCGCTACAAAAGCGCCGAAGAAAGATCGTGCAGCTACCAGTGCCGTCGATAAAAAAGGCACCTCTACCTTGCATACTCCCTCGTCCATCCCGGCCAACAAATCTGATACGACCACCGTCACGTCTCGGCTTCCTTCTTATCGGCACACTCCTTACGGTACCATCGCCTCTAAGTCTACTATGCTCAAGGCATACTATAAGGAAACTAAGGATGCTAGCTTTGGAGATATTGGAAGCGGTCGCGACAAGAAAAAGGACAAGCTGGCGCCTCCTGTGGGAGATGATGACGAGGAGGAACTATTGTGGTTCGATTGATCGCGGTTCCGATGATGAATCAGTGGACGTTGAGGAACGAGTTTCGTGACGGAATTGCTTGTATTACCGCTTGAAGAGCCACTCGCATGAATGAATACTGCTTGACTTCCCCTGTCATTTTGATTGGTTCGGGCCGATAATGTAGCTTCTAGATAGCCCAATCCACTGTTACCCGTCCCCCATAGAGTTCATGGAATCGTGAAACAAAGAAAGAGGAGACATGCCCACTGAGTTTCTTCATAAAGGCGCATGTAGGATGAGGAATGGGTTGTAACTGGGACGACTGGCGGCAAGCCTGACCCCCTGGGGTTTGTGACAAAGATTGAGCCCGAGGCGACACCTGAGTGGTAGGACTGCATGGACCTTTCACTATTTTGTTGATGAGATGGCTGTCACGCGCTCTGGATATCGAGTCGATAATTGAGCTCCGGCATCTCCAAGGAGATGCCAGCCCGGGTGATGATGATGGATCCCTTGGAAAGACGGCCCCAAAGTGGGTACGTACCACGGAAACAACAAGGAATTTGGTCTCTTTGACTTGATTTGGGGAAGAAACCGATGGTTTCCACACAGCTCAGACAGCTGTTTTGATTGGATAGACCTCCATGTCATCTCCCCACTTGCACTGCTCACAATCCTGGCATCTCTGGCACATTCGTAGATGTTTGGGGCTGTTGGTTGAGCGTGTTGGTTGGTGCTTCATTTCGACCGAGCATGTTTGCTTCCATTTTGGGCCAGACTGTTTGCCTCGTGCGGTTGAGCGGTTAATCGAGCGGAACAAAAATTAAAACTCAATCTACCCCCTTCTCCCCCTTCTCCTGTTTTTCATTTTCCCCCATGGTATGTTTTGATCTGTTGCACTGGTCATGCTCTTGAATTACATTGACGCTGCCCCGAACGGCTGGTCGGCTTCGCAACCAGGTCCCGGCGCTATGGCTCAGCAGACCATGCGATGGGTACCCCGGCCTGATCCACTTCACCCACCATTCGAGCCGACCGGACCGCCTGGCTTCCCGTCAGCAATACAGACAACCCAAGCCCCGCGTGTCGTCTATTCCTTCAATCCTTCCCGCCAAAACCCGCCGCGTGTTCCCAACCCGAACTGCTTCCCGCCTGATGCGAAAGACCGCTCCCCTATTGAACGAGGGATGGCTCCGCGGGTCCCGAATCCGAACTGCCAACAATCAAACAGCGGTAAGAAGTCGACTTCAGCTTCAACGTCGAAGACGAAACGCCTGATAATCCATAATTAGTCAACTCGAACAACCCCGAACGTGCAACCTAGGGAGCCACTTCGTTGGCGGCACCTTTCGGTAACATGAGAAGACATGATGTGAAGGGAGGTGGTATCATAAGAGTTATAATGATCTCATATACTTAGACGGACTACTGCTTGGACGTTTTTCGTCGTTCACGGCCAGAATTATTTTGACTGCGATTGATGAGCTGGCGGTCTTGCAGTAGAACTCGGCCATTAAATCAACATTCTGACGGTCTCATTCAAAGCACATTGCTTCAAGTGTTCGTTATCTCTCATGCTGCATCAGATGAGTTGGGTTCTCATGGATGGCGCCCGAGATACCATGAGAAACATCATCAACAACAAGACACTGTGATTGACGAGTGCAAACTCAACGGACCAAGGAAAGAGTCTTTTCCATGGCCAATGGTGATGGGAACACAGGAGTGTTTCGCAATCTTGGTGTCTCCCGCCCACTGCCCTCTCGTGTACCGCACTCAGGTCATTAGCTTCCTCCCGACGACATCAATCTCTTCACAATATCAGAACCTCGCCTACCCGTCTCCACCGTCCTAATAAGTGTTTTGAAGCACGCAGGATATCGCCCGTACCAACCGCTTCGCCTTTCAATTATTCCTGAGCTTTCTTTTCTTTTTTGAAGTCTGCTAGGAAGGCTGCCTCCTCCTAATTAGTTGGGGTAATCTTCACCAGCCGTCATTTGGCCGCAATATCGACCTCGCTGTTGTGCCCCCTCCTACGAGCCCACTGAAAACAGTCAGCTGGCAGATGCTCCGCTCAGCAGGGATCAGGGTGTCGTGATGGTCACTGGTTTTGGACTTACCCAACGGGACGACGCCAAAACCACCTGTCATGCTTATTTTCAAGGCCCTCGACGATTAGAAAAGGTCCGTTTTGTATGTTTGTAGCTGAGCGACGCTTTTCTCTTCCGATAGATCTCTTGTACGCCAGCCAACGGTGGCGTTAGCAAAAGATGCGGCGGATGCTCTCAATAACTTTGACTTCGGCAATCCACCCTCGTTGAGTCGTCATACCTCGCCCTTGCACCGTTCCGTCTCAACGAGTCAGCAAATCAAGATCTCCCAGAGGCAGATCCAAGTCTCGCCTTCTTTGAAGGCGAGGATCAATCTTCCGCCGACATTGACGATCCCTCGCAGGTCGATATCGACGAATACAAGGAGCCCGCGAAGAACGGAGCACATTGGCCAACAACACTGCATACGGCAGAGATGCCGAGGTCTCATTGCCGGATCCCTCATTGTCGAGAGACTGGAAAGCTAAGGCGCAGCAGCGGTCCTGGGCACTCTGAGCTCCACTTCCAGAGTGCGTAATTTTGATACGCAAAGAACTGTCCCCGTTCCCCCTTTGTTTTTCTAGGCTTTGATCTATACTTTCGGACGGCACATCACTGTTTACCGGCATATGCGTTTGACTGACGTATAACTGTGACAGACAAATGTTACCTGAAAGGCGGAGGAACTTACAAACCCAGATTACACTCCAGGATACCCAGCCGCATCGACATCATCAACCCCATTATCTTTGTAACATGTTTTGTTGTGCCATTCAGCACATTGATTCCGGCAGGCCCATTCGTAGCAATTTCAAGCCAAGGACCCGATGCTGTCATATCCACCCAAGACCTCTGTTCTTGCTCAAATAGCTTGGGTCTCGGCCGTTGGCAGCGCTTCGCCTTTCCGTTGAGGAAGATTTGGCAAGAATGAAGAATATACAGCCCGGCGTGTCGTAATTGGGCCACGATACTCTATCTTTAAATCGAAATGTGACTCCAACCATAAAAGATGGCGGCCGAAATTGTTGGAAGAGTTTGAGCAGGATGAACCGGGCAGGTCGGCTGAATCCATCCCAACTTCATCTTCGACAATCCGATCACAATCCACACCGAGACTGAGACCGAGTGCGGAGCTAACAATACGACCGCCTCGCAAATGAAAACTTCAAAGTGTTCAGCAACCTGAGGCCTAATGGAGAAGATGGAGAAGAACAGCGTGGTATGCAGCAGGGCGGCCGTCGTGGAGGACTACGGTAAACGAACGCAGTGCCTTTCTTGACTGCGATTTCGAGCGTTTAAGGCGGTGCGTAGCGATTTTCGTGGGCTATCGCTAGCACCTCAGCTCCCGGACATGGACAGCTTGAAATTGAGTTGAACCACTTCCGTCTTTGAAGCCTCTCTGTTCATCACTCTGGCTACGCTTTACGTTTAAGCCTGTCAATACGACCCCAAATAATGTGGTTATGGACGGCCCCCGCCACGACCACGATCACCTTCAAGGACTACCCAGATGTTCGATCCATCATCCCTACCCATTCCCCCCCCTCTCTTCGAACTTGTCTTCTGCGCATAAACTTGACTATCACACTACGACCGACGGCGTCATGAATCTATCGGCATCGACATTCCTCTCCGCCACGCCTTGTCACTTGACCTGCATCCGCTTATCTACCTTCCTCCCGAGTTGGCGTGGGAGAACTGCCAAGTAAAGACATGAGTATGTCGCCATTCAGTGGACTGGCTGGTCTCTTACTTGGGCCTTTACGAGCTAGCCGTTTTCAATGTAACTACAGATGCTCTCCTGCAAAGACCACAATAGATTTCGCGCATATGCCTCACCAGCAAAGCTGTCATCTGCAGCAAATTATATTTTGGTGCCTGTTCACAGTTAACATCTTGAAACTGATAAGCGTCTATGTCTAACTCAAAGCGATCATTGTATCCGCTTGCTTGCAAACGCGCCAGCGTTACCGGCAAATGATGATTCAAGACGTTCAATATTTCCTTGACCATCAGCTGCCAGCAGAGCTTCCTGGCCCCGATCTTCAGAATCACTCATAAGCATCTTTCACGCTCAGTTGTTAATCTCGTCCGGGAAGCATTGCTGTCCAAGCCGCTACCCTTCCCATCTCCCAGAAAAGTCCTCGCTACACAGCGTCCACGGTCAAGACTCGGTAGATAGATGCCTTCGTTTATTTAGATGTTTCCATGAGTTGTTTGAGAGCGTTGGTTTACGTTCTTCCCAAGGACGAGAAAGAGGAACAGGGCATCTTTGTCGCTTAGTCATCTCACAGATGGCTTGCTGGCGGAGCGTGAAGGATGAAACGTTTTCCATGGGGGGCGGGTTGTGGGAGATTTTAGCTGAGGTTGCTAGTCTTAATGCTCTACATGTACCGCGCGCCATGCACTCACCAATGAAAAAGCGTGGTCTTGTCCATTCTTGGAAGAGTTGCGCGACTACCGACGTCAGAGCCACAAGGCACATCATTAAGTCTTGATGCTTGCCACTGAATGAATGAATATATGAACAGAGGGCGTAAAACTTCAAAATCGAGGACGTCCGCAGATGAAAGTTTATCCGGACTTCTCCATTCGCAAGCTTCCGATAGTTAGAGACATGGTGATGGCAGCCAGAAATCTCGCAGACACGACCCACCGGCGCCATTTCCTCGTCGCAAACTCTCCATGTGGACAAGGAGGGCCCCTAGGGACGAGAAGACGCCACTGAGAGGCTGTAGTAGCATGATTATAGCCGAAAGCCGACTTAATATTGCTCACACAAGGGGTCTATCACAATTTCAGAGACACAGGGTCAACATTGCTTGAGTATGAGAACACCCCGGCTGGCGCATGTACGGATGCCGTGGAGCAGCAAGCGGAACGCCTGCATAAACCCAGACCGCCGCTACCAGCTCGTCTGAGCATTCCGTTCCTCAGCAGACTTGAAGTTGCGTGGTCTGCATTGCTCTCGCCATCGCCGGCTTGGCTGATGATGATCAGGTCCAAGGGCTGTGGTTGAGATTCGTGGTGCCTCATTAGTGCAGGTACCGCTAGAGTCGGGTGGTACAAACGAATTGAAGCGTTTGACATGCACACCGAATTTGTTCGCTTGGCCCAAATTCTGTTGCTCTTTTTATCAAAAAGAAATTCGCCTGGCGCTGCGAGAGTTCTCGGCGTTTTGTAGCAAGAATCCGATGGCCATTTTGGCTCACCCTCCCGTCAAGTGGTCCCGTAGCGCCGTCGTCGTTATCGTCTTTGATCTTTGATTAATTGCTGATTTGGCCCTCGTCCTTCTCTCTTTGCCGCAGTTGAATGGACAAGCCATAGAGATTCCGAAGAACCGAAAATGCCACTGCCGAAATGCGCAATTCACAGTCAGCGCAATGACCGGCATGAAGACGAGAAACTGCAGAAGGACGATGGAGCACGTCTCTGAAGCTGGTGAAGAGCTAGATTTATCATTTATGTACTGACGTTTGGACATGAACTTTCATGTTCTGGCCGGCTTGCTCGAAAGTACCTTCGCCATCGCTTTGACGCCATCGTCCTCTTCATCCTCCCTCACCCTGATATGCGCGCATATATCCCGAGTTTGCCGGAGTGCCTTGAGTCTCTGCTGTGCCCATTCACTTGTCCAACGCCCGAACGTCATCATCAACCACCAAATTGATCTTTCGTGAAAACCTCATCGCCGCGTGGCGCATTCAGGATAGCACTAGCTCACCAGCCCGGCTTCAGGAGGTGCTCTACATAGCTCACAACGGCATCTTTTTGGAGCCAGCTTGTTTTCAGCCTCCTGAGCTGCGATTAGTGGTCATGATTTACCTCGCCAGTCCTGATCAGCAAACAATGACGGAGGAATACGAAGGGGAAACCGTATCGATGATACGATGAGCATGAATTGAAAGGCCTACTAGCTCTGCCGGCTTTGATGCTCTTGGAGAGGTATTTGGACGAAGCTCGCATGGAATATCATGCCTCAAGAACCCGTCCAGCCCCATGAAAGAAGCAGAGAGGACAGAAGGTCGAGGGAGGAAAGATGTCATAGAAGAAAAGTAATTTGAATGATTGCACAAGCCCCTTCTTCAACAAGCTTTAGCAAGAGGCCTAGCGTGGACTCATTTTTCATGGGTGTGAAAATGAATACTTTGACCTTGTATGTCTGCTTGATGCGTGCCTTGGTCGAATAGATGGGTATAACGGTAAAGATAGCGGGCAATGAACATGGATAGGTCTATCACACCGGAGCCGAACGTACCACCGAGGCCCTCGTGACGGTGGCCTAGTCTTCTGACAGATAATGGCGCAGATCGAAGGCCAAGCAAGGAAGTATCTCAAGAGCGCAAGGGGCTTGGAACTGGGCAAGGACAGAGAGGGACGGGGAAGAAAATGACAGGGCGAGGGGGGGAACGTTGCTGAGGCCTGTGACCTGTCGAAGATGTCCAGATGTGTACCCGTGACGTTGTTCAACTGAAGAAAGCAGAGATGAAGGTCTAGGTGGGCAGTGCATTCGTTTCGACCCAAGAGCGGAATTGCTGTACAAAGCTAACCGACCGATGGAGTGGTCACGCAAGTGTACATCTCAATCCCCCAAGCGTCGTATCCGCGAGATGTCATCTATATGCGCCTCTGCTGTTGTCCTTCTCCACGTTCACGATTGAACACTTCTTCTATCGCTTTCGTCTGATATGACACTGGCTTCCTCAAACACCTGCCAATCGGTCCTTCAGGCATTGTGTTTGCCAACGCAAGGCATCGAGATTCCGACGCCACAAAACGCGAGAAAACAGCAATAGCCGGGACATCGGTCAGACAGGAATTGGCGTGGGCCGGCCCGCCGGCGGCTTGTGGAGTTTTGATGATCTGCGGCAAGGGAGCAAAAGTGCAAGGGAGCAAAAGCATGCAGGCATTCAGGTTTGGATCATTGAAGCTCCAAATGTGGCATTGATGGTGACAGAGGTGGAGATGGGGCATTTCTCGTTGTGCGTCAATCCCGAGGGACAGGAGGTAATCAATTTTCGTCTTGGGTCACACATTTATGAATGATCATCTCCGCAAGAAGGTGGAGGGATGCTGGAGCCACCCAACGTTTCTCCAAGATCTAGACAGGACTCGGTGGTAGTAGGGCGCAAATCTGGGCAAGCTGCGGGGGTTGGAGTTGGGGAGAGGACGAACGATGGTGCAATCTAGTGAAGTCATACCATCGCCGCATTGCTTTCACAAATTAAATCTGCGATTCTTAAGTAGGCACCATATTTATGGCAATAACTGTGATCGGGCCTTGAAAATGCGAAAGTCCAATGATTACAGCTCTTCATGGTTGAATCACTCGTCTTATGAATCAGATGGGCCCTCACGCCTGTGGCCTAACTTCAAAACCATTTCATTGATTTTCATATCGTTTGCCAAATTGCGACCGTTGTAGAGCCCTCATCTGTTGCTGCGTGAGGTGCTTCTCCTCAATCAACTGGCTCGTTGCGCCAGCGGGACCCGACACAGACGAACAGGCGTCTGGCTCACCGAGCCAAAGGAACAGTGGCCGAGTAGTCAAAGCAGAGAAAATTGAGGAGTTCGCCAGAAGCCTTCTGGCAAGCTAACAGGCCTTCTCCTCCGTCGGTCTCGCACGCTTCATCAGCATTCTCACCCAAGTCTCTTGCGCATCATGAAGCTGAGAGCGGGACAAGCGAATGCAGCCGTCCGATGTGCGCCGCGTTTCTATTCTTGTCCCTTGATGTCTCCTGTTGGTGATCATTGAGAATGCCGACCCATTCTCAATCCAAATCGTCGAAATTGGAGGTGCCAAAGATTCACTGCATCACCCACCTTGTTGACGTAGCTCTTGCTACCCCGACGGCTGTACAGAGTTCATGTCGAATTACAAGTGATCTGACACAGTGCAGTGACACGGCCAGTTTCATGGGTATCGAAACATGTACGAGCAGCATCGCTTTTATTTTGTGCTGCAAGTACCAAAACTCTAGCACCCGGTTTCATAGACACATTCGGCGACGATCAGAGCCATGTTACTCCTTGACGGACTTGAGAACTCCTCGTACAGTCCGTGAAAAGCTCAGTTAGTTGGCGAAAGTGAAATGCAACGGGCCTACAACGTGCCTAAATACTTTGGTTATCTTCTCAAGCGCCTTTGCAGACGTTTGCCGGGACAGCAAGCCGCCATTGGTCATATCTTCCAGAGTGCCGCTGGCATGCACGAATGCATGAAGAAGCCGATGGTCCCTCCCTCATCGCGGGGAGTCAAGGTGAATTCCTTCCCGGCTATACTCGGGTCCCGGGCGAGGATTTGCGTGTCGCCTATCAGGAATCTCGCATGCAAAATGGGGTACTTCAACGGCGGATAAAGACGAGGCAGGCCGAAGCACCAAGGTGGTCTTGACGACACGATTGTATGAATGTTGTGCTAGGAGCGGCTAACAGGAGACTTGGCCTTGACGAGGAGGTTTCCTTTGCGGTTAAATGGCTCTGATGGACTTTCTACAGTGGCATCACAACGCGTGACTGAAGTCCCGACATTTGCAGAAGTGGATCAACACCCAAGTCCTTGAGAAGCGTGTCCTGGTCGCCGGACTATTTCTGGTTAAGTCGTCGTCTTCTAATTCTGCTCTTAAACTCTCTAGTCAAGGAATGACTCAGGCTTATCCCTGAGCGGGAGCCCTGCTTTTGAGCTGGCGATGGGGCGTCGGAGACGGCCTTGAATATGCCCAAGCGACAAAAATTGGAAGACAGGCGCTCGTGAGCTACGATTGGGGACTCTAGTGGATGCTCCTCGAGTGGGACCTTTTTCATCTCTACAATTCTGGATGGTGGTTATCCGTAACCGACGATGAGATTAGCACGTCAGTTGTGTTGGGCCTCATCCAGGTACATTGTCTGTGAAGGCGTCGTCCTTAGTTGCCCCAGAAAAACTGCCGCCATCAACGTGCTAAGTCGAAAATGCTTCGGTGTAGACTTTCGTCACCATGGGGGCAAGGGGGGATTCAGACGGAATCGCCAACGCGTAACAAAGTCGACATTAGAAGCCACAAGCGGATGCTGACGGTTGCGACGTACCCTCAGTCAATAGACAGACGGTGGACGGTCGGGAGCTTGCTGAAGGATTTCACATGGTTGTCGTCTCGGGCTATATTCTCTCGTTTGATGTCACCGATGTCGCTATCTGAAGATGATTCCACGTGGATACAAAGTCTTTGCCGTATTTCAGGTTGATATTATGCGCCAAGCTAGCTCTGGTAGACAAAAGGGGCAAAACTAATCGTTTAATGATGAAGGGGGAAGGGGCAACAACGTGGACAGTTCTTCGAAGAAGAGAAATCGTGGTCTACCTGATTCGATTGCTGGTTGGGTATTCTAAGCCACGTCTCAACGCAAAAGAAGGCGGGGCAGGGGCGGCGGTCATGTGCATCGTCGACGAGTTTAGACCTGCATCGGCTATCCGAGACCAAGCAAGCTCGTCAAGCCAAGGCGGCGTCGATCCAACACTGTTTTGCTTGGGCATGACAACTTCAGATTGAGCCTCTGCCCGTTGATTCCCGTCAACGCGACTCATCATTCGGGAGTTTAGCGAACTAGCGTAACAGTGCTGAAGGGCTGGGAACTCTGCTGCTTGGTGCAATCGTCACATTGGCACGTGCAAGGCTTTTACGTCATCTGCTGAGGTCGAGAAACACCCAGCCAAAAAGTAATCGACCTTGGTACGTTCACTTTGTTGGGGCCGCAAAGCTTGCAGGTCGAACAAAATCGGTTTTCCAAAAGTTCGACCTGCACCGCTAAAGGCAACAGTGGAGCTACCCCGCACGCGGAGCGCAGTCCGCAGCACGTACCACAGCATTGTCCCTGCCTTTAAACAGTGGGTCCATCCTCAACCCGTCACACTCTTTCCTGGTGGGATTCTCAAGAAAGAAGTCTCATGATAAAGCTGCAGTAATAACTGGTCTTTTCAGTTGGTAAATGAAGGAATGGGCTTTTTGTTCCTTCCTTTTTTTGATTGAAAGCGCGGCAAAGACGTCATTGTCGCGCTGCGGGTTGCGCCTTTCACGTTCTTTTGATTCGTTTGACTTGGGGCACCCTTTCCACGTCCCCAGCTTTTTCTACTCTTTTTTTTTTTTTTTTTTTTTTTTTTTTTTTTTAATAAAAAAAAAAAAAAAAAAAAACATATTTTCCTAAGATTAAGCGTAGTAGTAGATAGAGCAAGGGCAAGTATATCCGCTCAAAAATCGGTCTCTTCTTTCTGTCACCTGAGTGGATGCTTTGGTCTTTCTCCTGTGGCAAAAAGCCATAGTTCCACTTAAAATTGTTGATGGTAGAGTTGAAGGTGTGGGATGTGGCAACTCGTTCCCTGCCCCCGGAGACGGAAGCGGCAGTGGGGAATTCGTGTTGAAGTGACGAAGAGGTGAGACTGATGCTAAGCTGGCAAGGGAATGGTGATGAAGTTGAAGATGGCTCCGCGGAGTACGAGAATTGACCCGTCTTGAGGAGGGTCAGGATACTGCGAATACCTAATCGTGGCCCCAACCTCTCAATGCTTATCTGCTGCAGCAGGTCCCGTTTTTTTAAGGTTTCATACGCGTGGCGCCATAAGAAGCGGCTCCAGGTATGGCGAGCAACCTCATCGCAGCTTCAACATTCACCCACGGAACCAGCAATTATTTTGAGATGTATTGGTCTAAATGCACTATGCTACCGAGATATCCCAAACCGAACCGGTCATAAAATCAAAAGAAATGCAGGTATCAATAAACGCCAGAAACTCACATCGCTCTTTTGTGTGTTTTCTCATTACCCATCAGAGAGAAAAGGACCCTCCCTTTTAACCCACCACGTGGGGAACGCCCCTCTTCCACTTGAGCTTCTTGCCGTGCTTGCTCTCGTGGTGCCTCGACACGTTGTCCCTGCGCCCGCGGTGGTCGCAGCCGGGGTGCGGGCACTCGCGGATCTCGGAGCGCACGTTGGCGGTCTGCGCAACCTCGGGGTGCCGCGCCTGCAGGTGCCGCTCGAGGTCGCGGACCTGGGCGAACTTGTGCTCGGTGTGGCGCTCGGCGCGGCAGATGGTGCAGACGAGCGACTTGCGGTGGACGCGCTGGTGCTGCTTGAGCTGAGCCTCCTTACGGAAGGTCTTTGTGCAGTTGTCGGTGGTGCAGCGGTAGGGGTGGTCGGCGGCGTCCGGGGAGGTCGGGGAGGTGGTGCTCGTGGGGAGCGGGGAGGCGGTGGTGGAGGAGAGGGGCCAGACGGGCATGGAGCTTGGGTCTTGGAGGAAGTCCATGTCGTCGGGGATGTAGTCGAGAGACTGCTCGAAGGGGGACGTGTTTGCGCTGCCGAAGTAGGAGGCGGAGAGCTGGTCGCCCGAGAGGTAGTCCGACGACGCCGAGAGGTCTGGGAGGGGGTCGTTGAAGGAGAAGAGGCTCTGCTCGACGTCGTACTGGACGGTGGGGTCGTTGATGATGTCCTCCGGGGAGCTGGTGTCCGTGGGGTAGGGGTAGTTCATGGTGAAGTCGCTGGGGGCGAGCATCTCCTCGTTAATGTAGGTGGCCCAGGCCATCTCGTCCGGCGACTCGTAGAGCTCGGAGAGAGGCGAGCCTTGTGTGAACATGTTCTCCATTGTGTCGTGGGGTGCAGCGCATCCGGGCTGGGCCCCGTAGGGCCAGCCGGTGGAAGTCACTGCCATGGTGGTAGTGAGGAGGGGGTCAATCTCTGTGTGGGTAGTGTTATCGCCTTCTAGTCTGCCAACTCTTGTGGAAGTTGCAGCAGACATTTCGATCAACTCCGTGGGCGAAGCTGAAGGTTGCTGGTCAAAATGGTTGTAGCTGTGGTCGTAGATGGTGGTGGACTCGGCAATGTGCTGAGCGTAGCGGTTTACAAATGGCGTTGGTTGTGTGTGAGCGATGTGGGATCTGGAGTCATCAAGTTTAGATGTCCGCTCGAGAAGTTTTACGACGTACTCAGGTCCTTGGCCAACCTGGGGGCAAGCGTTAGTCGCATGTCACAGGGTGAGAAGTAAGTCGAGTCGAAGCCTTACCTGCGCGAATAACCGGCGTCATCTTCACCATATTAGACAGCAACCGACAGGTTCTTCATGATGCCGATGACTTCCTGGCGCCGAGGCGTGGTGTGGAAGTCTTGGCAAGCAATGGCTGCGCAAGCTGCGCTGGGAGGATCAGATCTCAAGCAAAATGTCTCCTGCTTGTGATCTTCGCGACCCTGAATCATGGCACCTTTTCCGCCGGCGCGGAAAGCGTCCACGTTTGCGATGTCGCTTGTCGCGACGTCACATCTTGCAGCGTCTTCCGCTCGTCGAAAGCTCGACAAGTAGCTGACGCTGATGTCTGGGTTGCAGCACGACATGCGTCGGTACCGACGTGTCATTGCATGTGCAGGCAACTGAGACTGGTAGGTGTGTTAGCGCCTACGTTTCGTAGAGCGTTGATAAAATCTCTAAATTGTTAGCCTACCTTCTGCATCATATTCGGAAGCGATTCCAAGATTGGAAGCATGTTGGAGTCGACGGGCGATGTCCATGAGGGTGCAATATGGCATCCCCCGTCGTCGGAGTAGTCGTTCTCGGTGATCGTCGAGCAATCCATTTCATCGCATCCGTCAGAAGCACAACCAATGTGCAGAGACAGTCGCATCAAATCGGACCGCTCGTCAATCTCGAGAGCGAATTTGCAGGGCGGTTCAGGCACGAGTCGGCCAGGATCGCCATCGTAGTCATATTGGTCCAGACGGTCGTTGACCGGTGGATCATGGTGCAGGGCCATCTTGGCGGCGGGCGAAGCGGCTTCTACAACCAGCGCATTGGTATTGAGGCGGTGGGGGTCAAGAAAGCTTGAAAAGGGTTGTATCGATGATCCGAATCGATGTCAAGCTTGCGTGCAATAGTAAGATGAAGGCGATGTTTGAAGATAGGTAGAGTAAGTGTAAGTCGGATGAGGAAAGAAAGAAGGTCAGATTCGAGATGCGCGAGGGATGCCTGGGGATTTGAACAACCCAGTGACTCAGGCAGAAGCTTTCCTACTGGCTGAATGGGCTCTGCCTGTGCCGTTTTCCTGGGGGCGCAGCGATTTGGCCTCAGTGGCCCGTGCGTCGTCCGCAGTGGGATGGTCTACCTGTTGGATGGATTAAATGTTAGGTCACTGATGATTGGGAGACGGTTTCTCAGCATATAGTTGAGCTACTGTATCGATTCAAACGAATGAATACTAAAACGTATTTCTAATACTAAATGGGCGCTTTTTTCTATCCTATATACACCACCTCCCATTCTATCGTGAGCACTTCGATATCAGTAGACCATCTTGAATTCCAACATTTAAGTAGACGTACAAGTACCCTCCGCAAGCCAGGGCTGAACGGTAGGCGGATTCCTGCGGGGAGAAGCACCATTGGCTAGCAAAGCTGACATGCCCCCACTTGGTTGCAGGAAAAAGATACAAAGTGACTTGAGGCCGCCGCGGGTTCCCCATCGTGTTTCCCTCCATCGCGCCATTGCACATGCCTCGTTGTCGAGTTTTCCTTGAAAAGATGATGCAACTCCTCGAGGGACGAGCAATTGAAGCTCAATTATTGGCCGCCTTACGTTGAGTCAGTCGGCGGGTTTCGAGTCTCTGCCCCTCCATTGCCGTCGAAAGAGCTCGATATATGGGTGTCTTTCGCCGAGGGACGCAAATCATCGTCGTATCGGTCTGTTCTTGACAGAAGACCTTCCTTCAATGGGCAGGCTGAAGCTGCCCCAGATAGCTTCCCCAAACGCGATATGTTGGCTCCCGAGTTGAGCACGTCTATTCTTGAATTTCGATGTCGCAGACTCATCACAGATCGCGGTTACTGGAGCGTCGCCAGCTTTGCGAACCATATGACCCCGCGACTGGATTGACACCACCCTACGCAGACATCGACTGCTTCAGTATGAGGATGGCCAACGTGCTGCGCGCACTGGAACTGAAACATCCTCATCGCATGCCTCTGCTCCAATGTCGAGATCGAACGATTACCGACCTGCCTGACCTTCATGGCCCTAAAAAAACCAAGAACAAAAAATCAAACCCAAAGAATCGTGGAAGAGGACAAAAGATTGCGCCGAGGGGGAATCGAACCCCCGGCTCCCCGACGCTGCTGGATGGCAACGGAGAATTTTACCACTAAACCATCGGCGCAAGTGGCAGCTGACTCAGCTGATGGACACGGCGGCAAATACGTAGATTATGACTTGTGGTCGAAAATGGTGACGGGACCTTTCCCTCGCGACCGAGCGAACGAACGATGACGATACCGACAGTCGAATACGCCGAGATAAGGTCAAGTCCGCTACCGATTGTGCCTCCTATGATCAGTTTGCAACTGTTGCTGGCAGTGCGGAGCAGATGGGCGTCAGCGTGGAGCTGGAAATGCTCATGAGACGGAATGGTGATGGAGGAGAGGGCAGAAAGACTCTAATATCCGGAAAGTCTGAAGCCACGGAAAGTTTCATGGAGCTGAAGTTGAAATAAGAGCCAGCCTGCGGGGTCGATCTAAGTAAACTCTGGACGTCGCACGTTCCCCTTCTCCTTGGACCTTGCCACCTCATGCTGGTGGAGACATGGCTCGGAGCTGCTCTGTGTGTTCTCGGCGGGAGGCGGCAAGGTCTCCACTTTCCTCCGCGTGGTGTCCGGGGCGAGGGGCCGAGCTGGGTATGTCTTTCGGGCCCGTCGTTGCTTCGGGGTTCGCGTTCCATGTTTGTGACGGGGCTGGACCGGGCGATGAGGTGGCGGAAGGCTGGCATTGCGCCTGTTCGAGTGATTGACATCCTTTAGGTTCGAACGCTTCGAGGGCAGCATCCCTCGCTTGGCACTCTCTTCATATTCTCTACAATCTACGGCGATGTTCACCTTCAATACGTCAAGCCAAACTGCCAAATCTACCACACTCCATGAACCGTATCAACCCCAGCCAGCGAAGTTACTGACCATGAAAGAGAGGACAGCAGCCAAGTCAACACAATTCCTCCCGCATTCCAACCCCCTTCCTCAAACTCCCATCTTTCCCCATCCAATCCAAACATGCCATCATCTCCCCAGCAGCAGCAACAACCCCCCAATCCGGGCGCTGCGTGAGTTTGAGCAAGATACTTGCATCCGCGCTAGCGCCGCCTTACGCCGCCGCCCCGCCCCGCTCCCTCTGATTCGCCGCGCCAACCACACTCACCCGCCACGAACCTCTCTCCGACCTCAAGCCCATCCATGTAAGCTTAACGCAGCTGCCAGCATCCCGTTTGTGGTTTCTCGTTAAGCTTAGTCGCGGAGCTCGTCGCTAGTAGCAAATAAGAAAAACTTGCTCAATTCGCGGCTGAGATTGGTTCACCTTCCCGTTACAGCGTCTCTCCCAGTGAAAGCAGGCATGCGAGCCCGGTCTAGACGTGATGCCGAACCAAGCGGAGATGGTACGCTGCCGTAGGTGTGCTTTCGATTCGTTGTGGCGTTCTTCTCCTGCGCAGGTTTCTCGCAGCTGGTAGCCCGACTAGCTGTCTACCAACCACGTCCCAAAGGGAAGCAACAGCTCCTATCCTTGCCATACCTACCTTTCCCAATGGGAAGGATAAGCTAAAACATTTTAGAGCGCAATCTGCATGCTCCTCTGCGGGGGTTACAACACATGCAAACAAGCAGCTAGGTAATGGTGGAAGGGTATATATAACCGCGAGTGCCTCTGTCTCTTGGTGTGGCATCGCACACTCTCGAATCTCCAGTCTTGGCAAGATCTTGTCCCATCAACCGACCCGCTGAACAAACTTACACTTCACCTTCTCCACACAAGATCAGCAGGAACCAGAAAGAAAAAATGGCCCCCAAGACCCTCCTCCTCGCCCTCGGCGCCGCCAACCTGGCCGCCGCGCACTTCGGCCTCGCCTACCCCTCCTGGAGAGCCGACACCCTCAAGGGCACGAATGAGACGGGATATTCGCAGTGGCTGTACCCCTGTACGTCCTTCCCTCTCCTCACCACAGCATAACCCCTTCAAATACTGACCATCCACCCGCAAAGGCGCCGGCGTCCCCTACGGCACCGGCAACGTCACCGACTGGCCCCTCGACGGCGGCTCCCTCGAGCTCGACCTGCACCACGACTGGACCTACGTCTTCATCAACCTCGGCATCGAGGCCGACGGCAACGTGACCACGCACAACATCACGCTGACCCCGCAGTTCTGGAACGCCACCGGCAGCGGCGTGCTCTGCGTCGAGAAACTCAACCTCACGACGCCCGCGAAGGAGGGACAGAAGGGGAGTATCCAGATAGTGACGGTGGGCGACGCCGGGGCTGGCCTTTACAACGTGAGTTATCCCCTGTTTTCCGCGTTTCCCCTGGATTTTGGTGGCCTTGGAATTGGAGAACTGGGAGGGGGGAGAACATGAGCTGACGATGGAGTATAGTGCGCCGACATCCGGTTTACTGCCAACGCGACCACGCTCCCCTCGGACCAGTGCAAGACGGAGGGCGTGGAGGTGTACACCGTCAAGGAGCAGAGCGCCAACGGCACCGTCGAGGAGGGCAGCGGCAGCGGGAACAGCAGCAACTCGACATCCGGCGGCGGCGGCAGCAGTGGCGCGGCGGGACGCGGCTCGCGCGCGGTTGTGCTGACGTCCATCGTCGGTCTGAGCATGGCCTTCGTCTTTGGAATGAGTTTGTAAGGTTGTGATGCGACGGGTAGGGGGACAGAAATGTGACGTGAAGGGGGGACATCACGAGAGAGCATGAGGAATGTGTTGTGTTGTGTTATGTGCGTGGGCGTGTGTGTGACGGCCCTTTGTAATGTACATGAGTTGTATGCCTTGATACCAGCCCCTCCATCCATCCGCCCACCGTGGATGCAAAATAAAAACAATGAGGAAAATATCCTAATGATGCAATATGCTGGTTGTATATGGTATATGAGATGTTCGCAACAGTGTATGATGTAGAAAAAATGCAAGTCTGGTTCACGTCAACGACGACAAGACCATGCATGTAAAGACCAAAACGACTTACTCAATGCAAAAACCAACAAAGAAATGAAAACAAATGCCCAACATCAGTGGTATCTCTCGCAAAACATCCATCTCGTCAAACATGAAAAACACAGGCATTAAATCCAATGCAAAAACAAACCTCACATCATCACCTCTTGACAGCGCTCTGCTCCACAAGGAACAGCTCCCTCATCACCCGCGCCATCGTGATCCGCTGGCTCGGCAGCGGGATCAACATATCACTCACAAGCCTCTCCAGCCTGTCGCGCGGGTACAGCTTCTCCCTCGCCTGCGCGACCTCGCTCAGCCAGATGTACATCATATCCACCGCCGCGCACGGCGGCCGCGTGCCCATCGGCGGCGGCGCCATCGTGCGGTTCACGTCCGCGATCATCCAGTACAGCGGGCGCCCGCCCACCTGCGCGCCACCCTTGCGGCTGCGCGCGTCTGGAAACGGGATCTTGCCGAGGACGTACAGCATCGTCACCCCCAGCGCCCACACGTCTGACGGCGGTCCGCGGAGTTTCTTGCCGATGAACTCGGGCGGGATGTAGTACGGCGTGCCGCCGGTCGTCACCGGCCCCGAGGTGTGCGTGGAGAGGCCAAAGTCGCAGAGGACGGCGCCGCGGGAGGGCGAGTAGAGGATGTTGGCGGGCTTGATGTCGTTGTGCACGAGGGACTTGCTGTGCAGGTAGTGCAGCGCGCCGGCGATGTCGCGCAGGATGGCGAAGGCGTCGGCGCGGGTGCCGGTGAAGGAGTGATCCAGATGATTGCGCCAGACGCCCTTTGCGGCGAGGTCTTTGGCGTCGACGTGCTCCATATAGAGGGAGAGGTAGCGCGCGTCGCCGCCGTAGAGCTTGACGATGGACTCGTGGCGCAGGTCGTCCTGGGACTGGTACTCGCGCAGCCACATGTCGGCCTGGCGGATGACGTTGCGCTCGTTGTTGTCCTGGGGCTTGGCGGCGGGGTTGGCGGCCGAGGGGGCGGAGCGGGTCTTGAGGACCTTGACGGTGACGATGCCGTCGGGCACGTTGGAGTGCTCGGCGGTGAAGACGGAGGAGAGCGCGGTGGAGGCGATCTGGTCGCGCTTGGTGACGGTGTACTCGTCGATCTCGCAGCCGCCGGGGATGGCGACGGTCTCGCGGGACTGCATGTCGAGCAGGGCGTGGCCGTTGGCGGGGACGAGCGCGCTGCTTGTGCCGGTGGTGGTCTTGGCTTCCGTGGGAAGGGGGAAGACGAGGGGTTTCGCGGCCGGGCGGAGGAACATGATGACGCCGTCTTCTTCGTCCGCAGTGCGCGGCTTCTTCTCGGTGCGCGCGGCGTCGGCGCCGGCGTCGAGGGTGAAGGATCGCTTGCCGGATGCGTTGAGGGCGTCTGAGCCCGAGCCGGAGTCTGGTTCCGATCTGAGGTCGGAGTCCTGCCTGAAGAACGCCGGGCGCTTCGCCAGCACTCTAAAGTCCAGGACGGACGTCTCGCGCACGTTGATGCGCCATGTGCCTGGCGAGAGCGCCTTTGGCGTCCCGGGGTTGACCGTCCACCCGCAGCTCGAGGGCCCGTCGGATATCCTGGTCAGCGAGATGGGCACTTCCGAGCGGTTCAGCAGGATCTGATTGTCGCTCGCGGGGTCGTAGTACAGCTCGCACCACAGCGGCGGGCGGGGCGTGTTGTCATCATCCAGCCGTTCCGGGGGGATGCGCACGGAGAACTTGATGTCCTTGGAGGTCTGGGTGACGGCGAGGACCTTGTGCTGCGGCTCCTGCTCGGAGGCGACCTCGGCGCGCAGGGCGAGCCACTGGCAGTTGTAGTTGCCCGGGCTGACGGAGCGGCTGCGGGTGAGGGGCCTCACGAGGATGCGGATGCCCTGCTTGTGGTGGTGCTCCTCGACGCGCAGCTGGTCGAGCGGGACGGCGTCGGGCTGCGGCAGGTCGAGGGGCTCGTCGACGCGGATGCTGCCCAGGCGCCGGTCGATCTCGGTCTGGGAGAAGGGTTCCGTCTTTTCCTCCGAGGGCTCCTCCGAGCCAAGGGCCCGGCGGCGGTCGCCCATGAGAGACGGGGATGGGTGGTGGTTGGGAGGACGACGAGGATGGCGGCGGAGGCTCTAGCCGTCGTCGTGGTCCATGCGTTGCGCGCGGATGGCGGGATGCGGTTACAATAGACTCGGGGGGGACTCACTCAGTCGCACACGGACTGTGGACGGGTTGGAGCGAGGGGAGGTTGCCTGCGTGCGTGTGTGCAGTGGCGGCAAAGGCAAGCAAGGTAAGGTGGGTTTGGTAGTGTAGGAACGGCCGGGATGGGATTGGATTGAGAGTGAGTAAGATGTGGTCTGTCCGGGGATAGTCGGCCAGGCAGACGGGCTGAGGCTTGGTAAGGCGGTTGCGCAAGCAGGGTGAGCGTTGTGAGATTTATTCGTCGTCTTCTTCTTCTGTTGCGGGAGAACTGGGATCAGACCGTGGGTTCCGTGGCGCTTTCGTTGGGTCTGAGGAAGAGTTGCGATGTTGCGGGAGGATGAATGAGGAAAGGGAAAAGAAAAAAGGCGAGGGGAGTAGAAGAGAGAGACAGTGGATTTGAGGCACAAATGCAGGAACAGCACGGAATTAAGAGCCGCCAGGGCACAGCCAACAATGAGGGCGCGAGGAGAGGCAGGTCGGCGGAGAGCAGCAGAGACTGGACGTCAGATGAACAGATGGACAGATGAGCCCAAAGTCAACCACCGGGAAATCAGCGACAAGTCAGTGACTGACTGACTGACTGATGGACTGAGTGACGGGTGGGATTGGGGGAGACAGTAGACTGGGGGGATGAACGGGAACGGTGTGTGCAACGGGGACGGGAGGGACCTTGGGACCTTATGGAGGGCCTGCTGATGGAGTCTCAGCCTCAAGTAGTTTTAATCGGCCGATACGCAGTAGGTACAGGGTAGAGCAAAGAGTGACTGACGGAGAGTCCTGACCCGCAGAGAGCTACTAACCGATAGGCACGGTGAGATTGTGGTGAGTTGCGCAAGTCAGTAGGACGGCACAGCAGTCTTGAATGTTTCTGTTTCGTCTCCCGATGGCCGGGGAACAAGAGACAGATATGCTCTGAGAGTGTGTTCAGAGTCCAGAGTGAGATCTGGCACAGATGTGTTGAGAGAGAAAAGCTGCAACTTTCAGTGCAGTTGTGGAAGAAAAAGAGTCATCGAACCCTGTGGAAGAACAGACACGGGTGCCTGGCCTTGGGTACTTTCTTGGGGAGAGAGGGGGGAAAGGACGGATGCCAACTGGATGAGATGGGCTGAAGTGCTGCAGGATGGCCAGAGGGGAATAGCGTCTGTTGCCCTCATTCAAGATCTTGCAGTGCGCTTCAGCCCTGGTCGATGGGTCAATGGGGATCACAAAGTACCCTGGTGCGCATCTTCCGCGTGTAGTGACTTTGGCATGGGCAGAGCAACATGACTTCCGGGCGTCAGATAGGCAAAACGGCAGCTGTGCTGACGGTGCCCAGCCTCAATCAGCGCCTCTCCAACGGCCTCACGGATGGAGATGAGAGGGCTCCAACGCTGAGGACAGCGAGTGTGCTAATACGGCGTAAGCACTGGCAGCCGGGACGAAGAATGGTTGGTCTGCAGGTCTGCAGTGCCGGACGGTTCCCTGGCAGTTGACCAGAGCCTGACCCAGGTTCGATATGGAGGCAAAGTCACTTGACTTTGGTGTCTTTCGTTTCTTCACGGGTCGGCATCCGTGTGGGAAGAGGTGGAAACACAGAGACAACGGGCCGTCGTGACTGGGACAGCCGTGGAAGGAGAGTTGTCTTTATGAAGAGAGTGTCTATCTGTCGGAGGATTCAACTGTGGTATCAATCAGGCTGGGCGGGTGTGTGAGATCTGGGCGAAGACAATGACGAACAGTTGGACTGTGATGAATCCAGATGAGCGTTGGATGAGCGTGGATGAGTGAGAGTGAGCCAACGGCCAGCATTGCCAGCCTGGGTGTGCTAAAAGAGTCATGCGGCATGATTGGCTCGTCTAGCGAGAACGATGACTGAGCCTCCTTCCATGCTTCCTTCCGGGCCATCTGGTTCCTCCCTCTTTCCCTTTCTTTCTTCGTCTTCAGGCCCTGTTCAATGAGGTGCCAATTCAGGCTGCGCTTCAGGCTCTCTCAGCCTGCAGCCGGCGACTTCCACCGCTGGAAAAGTCCGAAAAGCCTGGCCTGGCCGAGCAGTCACCCATCACCAGTCAGTCACCTCACCCGTTCCTGCCTGCTCCCAATAGAAAAAAAGTCGTCTCGTGGCTTCGGTGGGTGGAGACACTTTGACACTTGCAGCCAATAACGCATCCTCCCATTGGTTGTTGGTCAAACGCCATGCCACCCTGCATACCGCCCCCCTCCTCCCATTGGTTCACTCTTAGATACCCACAAGTCCGACTGGGTCCCATTGGCTCGCTAAGGTGGCGGAGCCTGAGATTGCAGGGCTAAGCTGCACCCTTGTGGCTCTCGTGTCCCGATTTTGGGAGGCGCGACAGGGGTGCCTGCGCCTGTGCAAGGCCCCCCGCTAGCCCCAACATGGCGCTAGCGCTGCCTGGCCCTGCCCGTTCCCGTCATTTCTGCATTCCTCTCCGGCCGACACGTGACTTTTTCGCGATGTTTTGAGTCGGCCTGATGTTCGTCCGACTCTGGCTTCACCACATTGCGTCCCGGCACCCCCCCGACCAACTCATTCCCGCACTCCTCGGTGTCTCCACGCACTGAAACTGTCCATTGTCATCACCATCGAGCCCAGTCAAATCCAGCACAACCTGCGCCTGCGCTCCTCGACCCGAATCGACCCTCTCCCGACAAACCGCCAAAATGATTCCCATCACCCGTACTCTCATCTAGATGCCTCTCATGTCGTCCGAAAAAGCCCACAAAAAACAAAGTACACCAAACCGAAGCCCACGGCCTCCCCCCGACTCTTCACCCCATCACCCTCCGCCCTCCTAACCACCTCTGCATCAACCCCCCGACTCCGACTCGCCCTCTCCACGCGAATCGATCTTCATCCCCATCCGCCATTACGCCACAGTAACATGGACGAACCGTGTCAATCATGGCCTTTCTGGAAGTTTGGGATGAAGAGAGATGACCTCTCCACCAAGCTGCAAGACCAATACAACACCATCCCCTCTAGCATCCAGGACCCCGACGCCTTCCACCACGATGTCTACGAAATCTCCCGCCTCGCCGACACCGCCGACGAATTCCACCGTCTCATGCGCGATCGCAAGGAACAGCGCTTGAAGGAGCTCAACGCGTCGCTTGACCTCGCTGCAGTCGAGATCATCGCCAACCCCAAGCTCGTCGGCACCGCTCAGTGGTCCCACGCCCTGCAGCTCTTCCGCTCGCGCTCCCTCGACTCCCTCGTCCGCCTCTTCTCCAGCTACCTCCCCAACGACTACCCCACCCATCAGGGCTACTACTCGGCCTCGTCCACCGGCTCTTCTTTCAGCGATCGGTGCAGCGTCCGCACGGCGAGCACCAACCTGAGCAGCCTCGACGAGGACGGCGGCCCTACCTTCTTTCACGATGACGACGAAAAGCCTGTTATGACGCATGAACCCTTGTCTATTTCCACCTCCATCTCGTCTTCTGCTATTACTACGGAGCTCCCTCCCTCCCCTCGCTCCATGACCATGCAGTCCGAAACCTCTGCATCCTCCCCCATCGACATCGACCATGATGAATACGTCCTCCACAACCTCACTCCCGCGCGAACATTATCGTTCTCAGGATCAGAGTCCGGCAGATTCGCAGGAAGGGTCCTGCAGTGTCTCGACGACGACGAGGAAGATACCTCCCAGTCCGAAGACCCCGACTCCCTGACGACGTCGGTCTCCGATCTCGAGAACCGTTCGACGCGCGAGTCCACCGTGGAGGAAGAGCAACAGCCCGATTACCATTACTACCCGGAACACGCGGTCGACGACGAAGACGACTGCGACGATGAGTTCCCCACCACCCAATTACCCTTTGACGTCTTCGACGAGGACGTGATGGAGTCCTCAGAGACCCCGACGCCGAAGCCGGAGACGTCCTCCATGCCACCGGCAGCGTCTTACCTCGACAGCAAAACATACTCTTCGCTTCGCTCGATACCCACATCTTCTTTTCGCAGTTCCTCGCCAAAGATACCCCACCACCGCCGTCGTGACGCCAGCCCGGCAAAGACCAGCAGCAGTAGTAGCAGCACCATGATGAGTAGCAGGCGGAGTCCTGAAGAGGCGTCGAGCCGTATCCAGAAGCCGCAGCCCGACGCGATGCGCGGGGCGCGGGCCTTGGCGGCAAAAGGGCGCAGGAGAGGGCTGGACTGAGAGAGTCATATTACGTGCAGGGCGGCCTGCAGCGGCGTCGCTGTATATATATGTCCTTCACCAAGTGTACATACCCACACTGTATCATGAGCTCGTAAATTTCCGTTTTCCGTTTTACATGACTTTGTCTCCTGGCCTTGCTTCGGTATAAACTGATCATATGCGCAGCGCACAACTAACATGACTGTTTCGCATTCTTTCGTTTTAGGGTGACCCGTCCATATTAATATAAACCAGCACCGCATCGCCCAGCCGATGCCGTACCGTATCCCGCGATCCGTTTGCGACGTCGCGTGCGCGCAACGTGCTATCCGTGACGGCGGGTTCGGGACGTTCGGGGCGACTGACCGTGTCAGGTGAGTGTGGTGGCTCAGCGTGTGGGTTATGTTTGTACCTCTGCCTTGGTTTGGTGGTGTCGAGTGACCTACCCGTGAGGCTCGTGAGGCTAGTGTCTTAAGGAAGGGGTATGACGTCAGGGGAGGAAAGAGACGACTGTCGACGGTGCTGAGAGGTGTACGGTTCTTATGTGTGGTAGTGGAGGTTGCTATTTTTGGGTCAATTTTAGGGCTGAAGGTGATGTTGTGAGTTTGCGATGTTTGGTGCCAAGTGGTGGTGATGTTAAGTCGATGTGTGCGATATCCATACTTCGCTGTTGAATATGACGAGGCTATGATAGATCAAACAAGTCTTTTCAATACTCGAGTGAAGCGCAATTTTCTGAGTATACTGTTTGGAGAGGGGGGTGAGGCTGTCGCGACATTCACGACGCCGCCTCGGTATGTGTCCGCAATTCTCAAGTCGATGTATGCGATGAACTTCACTGTACATTATGATGAATGAGACGATGAATACGAGATTAACGCTATTCTCAATTCGAACCTTGAGTGAAAGGCATTTTCCCTGCATGTACTTTCATAGTCGTCTTCACAGTCGTCTTCCCCGGTCAACTAGGCCGTTAAGAGCCACCGGCAGTACATGTGCTCCTCAATCACGCTTCCTCCTGTCATCTGAGGACCATGTCATACGCAGTCTGGAAGCCCAGCCTTCCGTCTTTCTTTTATACTCTCCCTCCTGCTCTCCCTCCTCAAGGTCTGGGATTAAAGGCTTTCGCTGGAGGTCGGTGGTAAGCAGATGATCGTGAAAATAGCTGGGTTGGGGGCGTCTCACATGCTCCATCCATCTCAAGACGAACACCACACTGAAGGCCACAAGCGCAGTGGGAATAGCTATTATAACCGGCCAGTGCAAATGTGGGTTCGATGCTAAAGCATCAATGTTCATGCCGAAGACGCTCTGCAGGTACCGTTAGTTGTTAGTCTAATCAAAGAGTGAAGGAAGAGCAACTGCCATACCGCAACGAACATGAGCGGCAGGAAGATGAACTATTCGGCAACGTATCAGTAGATGAGATGTAAGATAGGCGAGTGGCTTACGGTAATCCAGCTGAGGCGCTTCATACTCATGTTGTTCGATCTTGACAATTGAGCTTCTGCGATTGAAGTGAGGTTGAACTCCTACTTGTAGTCAGTCTAGGCTCGTCAAAAGAGTGAACACTGAATTTCACAGACCAGCTGGATGAGACTCTGGGACGTCTCTTTTAATGCCCTAAGTTCTACCTCATGAAATGTCTGTAGCTTCTCTACTTCCGCACTAAATGCATTCACATCTGACTCTTCTGAATCATGGGTGTCCTCGGCAAGTAGTCGTTCGGTTGCCCGTTCATGAGGTGCAATCGGTTTCCAGTGACGTTCTCTAAATTCCTTCAACTCGGAAACTTGTTTGCGAAAGGCTTGCTCAATCTCGTCCCAAAGTAGAGAATCTTTTAATAAAGCCTGGATCAGGTCGCTGTTTAACCCTCGCGCCTTGAGTAAACTCATACGCTACAACAAGTAAGCCTGCAGCTCGTGTTCTTCTCGGAATCGACCTACCATTTCTGATAAGTGGCTTTGTGCTGATTCCAACGTCTTCTTCCAGTGGCTTTGCAACTCTTTCACCAGTGGTACGAGAAGCGTAGAGGCACGAGGCGGCACCTGTGCGTATTCGGACGTGGTGAAAAAAGCTCTAGGTTCCAGAAATGTTTTTGAAGGCGTGGCGGTTTCGCTGTACGTCATGATCCATAGGAGCCCGTGGGTCTTCGGGGTGCCTTTTATTTGCGGAATTGGATAGGACTTCGGACCTTTCGTTGTTTCTGATGAGGCCAGTGTGATAGAATTGGTGGTGAAACGGCATTCCACGAACCCTTGACATATTAGTAGGCGGACACTTCCGACAATTAAGGTAATACCCACAATCTTGTTGTGAAAGCCGAGACAGATGTGCTTTTCTGTTCATGGTCCAGTCATGGGCCGACCATTTTGATGACGATGTGCCAGGATCTGGTAGCCTTTCCCACAACCGACAATGATAACCGATACCTCTTCGCAACTCCAAGGGTTCTCCATCCGCAAGAAGGCTGGCGGAAAATTGTAAGCCAAAAGGTCTAAGTCGGTGTATATAAATAAAACGCACAAGATTCGCTTGGATTTGATGTCGTTTACCATGAAATTTTGGTTGCCTCCGAATATTACGTTCTCTCTTGTCAGGCTGCGAAGAGGATAACCCCTGCGAACAATATCCTGTGTCCGTACCTCCCTGATCGCTAAGTTAGAGTCGAAGTATAATTCCAGATGATCGTAAACTCCATTATAACAGTATCTCAACTCAGACGCCTTTATCGAGACTAGAGGAGCTGTGCTTTTTGAAAGAAGGAGATTGACAACATGGTGGTGTCGTTCCGGAAGAGCAAGTTGAAGGGGATAACAACCGTTGATGTCCTGTGTGTCCGCACGAGCCCCCGAGGCGAGAAGTTTCGTAACAATCTCGCTCGAACCAGTGCTCGATGCAGCATGGAGGGCAGTTTCGTACTGGCCTCCTTCAGCATTGACGTCTGCCCCTTGGCTAATGACCCATTCCACGATGTCGATGTTCCCTCCCATGATAGCAGCTTGAAGTGTATTTCCAAACTCACCTCCTCGAAAATTGATGTCTGCCCCTTCGTCGAGGAGATTTATTACAATGGCCATGTGTCCTCCATTTGCGGCAGCTTGAAGTGCGTTTCCAAGCCCAACTCCTCGCGATTTGACATCTGTCCCTTCGCCGAGGAGCTTTGTTAAAACATCTATGCGCCCTGCCTGTGCGGCAGCTTCAAGGGCATTTGCGTATAGACCCCCGACTTCTGATTCCTCGACGCATACCGCTATCCTCTTTAGAAGTTTTGTCACGATTTCCAGACGTCCGTCCTGAGCTGCACACTGAAGAGCCGTGTCACAAAGTTGCGGCAGGTCAGTGTCTGCCTGTTTGTTGAGAAACTCCGTCAATCTTTCTGGGTTCCCTTTCGATGAATGATCGCGGATCAGAGCAATGACCTCTAGGTTGCGAGTCATGAACTGTGCGCGATTCTGATGAGAGTTTTGTCGTGATAAGGATGAGATAGCCATTTTGTCGTTGAAAGGTTTCATAGTGGCATTGAGCTGCATGAGAATTGACGACGTTCAGGTAGAGTCAGTAAAATGCATGACAAGGTGCACTCTCCTAGCGCGCGGACATGTTTTAGAAGTTGCGATCTGTCGGTAATTGTGTGGTCATCAACAAGTAGTGGGATATGTCTTTTAGAAAGCAACAGCTGACTTTCAAACCTCAGAGTCGGAACTTGGTAATCGTGATTAAGAAGTTGATGAAATAAGGAAAAGGGTAAGACTCTTCATTCTTGGGGAAAGTTAAGGTCGACATGCAGCTTCTTTCTAATGGAACAGTCAGCCGATCTTGGCCATGCTGTGGAACACACCATCAACCACGTCACCTTGCAGATGAGCTGATTACTATTCACCAATGATAAACTCACACAGCAGAGCATTCCCGCGAGTTCCTGTACCTGTGTTCTTGACAAACGACAAGTCGTAAACACAGCCTGGTGTACTGTATAATAGTGCAACTCTGAAGGCATTCGGCTTAGCCACGGACTCAAATCCCTCTGCACGGCCTAGTGCGTTTACCATGCAAGACAGCCCCGCACCGGTGAGTGGATGGGCTTGGGTGAGGACAAGACTGCTTAGGCGCCGCGCCGCATTCGTACCGGAGCGTAACCCATCACCGTCCTCGTCGTCCTGAGAGTTCCGCCCTTCCAATGATATCGAAGCCGTATAATTCATCCCATCTCTTTACGGTGGAAAAGCATCTCATTGGCGGGTCTTTGCTCCTCAAATGTAACTCTATTAATTCGTCGCGGCCGAGAAGTCCGATGAACACGATCTGCAAACAAAATTTGCCTGGAAAGTATGCGAGGTGGGATACCGCCATCGGGCTTTACAGAATTTACATTCCATCCATTCCACCATGTGGTCGCATCTGCTAGTGCGACTGCCTTGATAGCTTAATTGGCTCAGTCGCTTTTCAAAACTTCGCTGCGCTACCGGGAGAAAAGGCTGCGATTTCAGCACAATTTGTCATTCTAGACACACAGCTGGACTAGATTGTCTCATGAGGAGCTTTTTGCTGCTTCGGTGTATTTGGTAGCTTATCTGCCGGCCGGCCGCTTTTCTCTGCCCCCCGAGGCCGTGTGTCACCGGCCATCCCTCCGGCACTCGACTGATGTCTTCGGGCTTGATCTCGTGGGCTTTCACGGCTCCGGTGTTGGGATGAGCCTGGCCAATTATATCATTATCCTCGGGACGTAGCTTGGGTGACCCGGATACCTGGTAATTTTCATGGATCTGCAGTATTCAGATGCCTGTTCCCGGGATGTCTGCCTCGACTGTAAGTGGGATAATAGCTGGTGACGTATTTTGGACGATGCAAGAGCGAACGAAATCAGTCAGCTACGGGCTGATAGAGAGGTTGGGCTGATATCTTGTGAAGCGTGACGAAATTAAGACATCTCCGCAACACCTGGTAACGCTGCCTTGGCCATACAAAGAATAGAGTCACACTGGATTAGTGATCGGCTCGTCAACAAAGTCGGTAGTAACATGAAGGCGACTATTTACGCGCGTGAGATAGCACCGGTTAAATCATCGCTGACGACAAGGTGACAGGGAGTAGGGGACAACACGCAAAAGGCATGAGATGGTACCCTTGTGGTTGCCAGGTACACCCGATGAACGTCCCGAATTGCTCTCCGGATACGCTCACCTGCATGGTCGATCTCCCGTCGTCGTAGACATCCATTTCATAGGAAGAAAATTGGCGCTTTCATACACTCCCAGTCAGTTTAAGGTCTATTTACCTCGTGGGTTTGGGTAGACAGCCTTCCTTGGACAACAAGACGGAGTCTTGGAGTATTTGTCACTGTGGAAGCAAGCCGAAGGGGTGAGGTACACTCACAAGATGACGAGAGATCTGTGAGTTTTGGTCATGCCTCAACGTCAGTATCCCATGGGCGAAGACAGAGAACCGGGAGGATTCACGAATGGTCCTCGGCCACCGATGCTCGTTTAGGACATTCCCGAAGCAGTCATCTGCCCTCGAGGGGTCAAAGACACAGACATAAGGTTCGAACAACGCGATAGGGTAAACTACATAGAATAGGGAACAAAAAAAAAAGACACAGAATCGGGCTGAAAGCAATCTTTTTGGACATTGTCGTCTCCGTTTGGGAATTTCGGCCAGCAGATCTATGCAAGCAGTAAACTGAAGGGCCGGCAATCACGGACTTCTCAACTCCGCACCACGCGGCAATCCCGTCGGCTATCACTCCTCATTTGATCATATGCTTCTGGGGACCTTTTCAGCTGAACTAATCCTGACTACGAAAACGTTATAACATCAAGAATCAGCCAGCTCGTTTTTCAGTGTCTCTATCGTCTAGTCTCAGAATGAAGGAAATCTCGCCGGAGGACCGCCGCCAAGAAAGTGCTCATGATGACTGTTTTGGGACATGCTGCCAAAATTAAATCAGCTAGAGAAGTTCTACCAACTTGATTTTCCGCACGATTTCATGATTTGTCGTGCCGTTCCTGAGAAAACATCCTTTCCCAGACTACGGCACGTGTTCGGAGATTATTAATATTTCCCGATGCCGCGGGCCGCCGACAAAATACAAACCCCTATCGACTCTATTCTGACCCTCGTTCTGCATCGGTAAAAGTGGTGTGCTGTTTGAAGGCTATGCAAGGCATATGCGCCATCGAGTTTGACGCAAGTTCACAAGGTAATGACAGAAATGCAGGTTTGAGGTAGACATCATTGTTCAAGGTACGGTTGCATGACCGGAGTCTCGGCAGGGCAATCTTATCCTAGATGTACTGACGACGATGGCTTTCCAGGGCATCCGGGCCTTTGCCCCGGGGAACCGCAAGGTTTGTGTCTTATCACACACCATGGGCGGTGTTCAACCTCAAGATTTAGCGTGTGGGAAGAGGCAGGGGTAAAATTAGATTAGCTTCAACTGTCGATAACGACTCCGAAGCCGCCTTGGTAACTCAAATTGATCGGCTCCGACTTGAAGGCCTGTGGGCATTTTGAGAATACCAGTATGTGCTATAGTGGAGCATGGTATCCAATTTTACACGGACAGACACGAACGAGCGGGTGACTCCGGCACGAGAGTTTTGTTTCAGCCGAAGGTTGGCCGTTCATTTGGCGACGAGGCTGGGCTGGCACCAGCTCAGTCCAGTCTTGTAATGACAGGACAAAATCCTGGTGTTAATTCCTCGAATACTGGCGGGAATAAGACACTGCGTGTGACGGGACTTTTGAGTTTGGCCTCACCGCGCGTGCCGTATGGCGGTAAGCAGACCGCGCGTAGGGCATACCGGGGACCGAGCCCACCTCTAGCAGCGTTTCGGGGGATTTCTAGCATGATGATTGACATCCGTATCCCCCCTTCTGCCAAACCAAGCTCTGCCCCTTGTCTGGAAAAGCGATTGCTTCGCACGGATCCCATACCGGAGGCAAGATGTCGCCAAAGGGATGCACGAAGTCATTTGTGGTCCCTAAAACAACGCCAGTAGCAAATAGGCACGCCGAAAGCCTTCTTACACTTAGCTAAGATGCCCGTTTTGAAGCAGATTTCTCTAATAGCTCTTCAGCTTTCACCATCACGCTTTTCTGCTAGCGAGTACATTACCGAGAGACGACCGGTCACTAACAGCCAATAATACAACAGTTCAAACGGCGACTTGCGATGCTTACACCGGTAAGGCACCTCCCCGATTGGGTCAACAGGACTGACATCCTTTTCTTGGCGACGTAATGGTACGAATGCTAGTGGTTGATATAGTTTAGGCTCAGGTCTTCTGAGTCTTCAGACGAAAGCACATGTAGAGATGGTGGGTTACCAGTAGCCTTAACGCACAACCCCTACATACGTTGAACTATAATCTTACGCTGCCAGTCTATTAGGGCACGGGCTGGACGAAGCTTGTGCAGCCTCGTGGTTACCGAATACGGCCGATTGTTCCTTGTACATGGCACTGATCTGGCTAGTTGACCATTTTCTTGCTTGTTGAACCCAGTAACGGCTTGATACAATGACTTCGCTCTCGCAGATAGACTTCGCCTTGAAATTGAGAGCTATTACGGAGAGGTTAACTGTAGTACGAGTATAAATGCTCCATATCCAGCTTGCCATCCACGCCACGCAGTCGGATCATGCGTATCGCCCTCAAAGCCAAGACATTTGAAAACAATTCCAACGGACTATTAAGAAGCAATCTCACACCAAATTCAGAATGGAGTCCTACTCGGCAGCTGGGCCCAACGCCCCTGGACAGTCCAAGCTATTTCTTAACCCTGCCGGCATCAATCCACCGGCAGACAGAGCCAACCACACAAGTCTCTGGCGAAGGACCGACGTTGGCAACATATACAGAAACACGGAGTACATCACGGCTCCAGTCACCCCGCCTCTTCTAGAGCATTGTGGGCTCACCGGCAAAAAGATTGCATCTCTCCAAAAACCAGTCGAGGTTTTGGACATGTGTTGCGGAGCTGGAGTAGTTTCCGCGCACATCCAAGCGATGATCAAGGAAGAAGGAAGAGAGAAAGACGGCGTTGTGAGACTAACTTGCTCTGACTCCAGCGAGGCTCAACTTCAATACGTCAGAGAGAGGATCAAGGTGGATGGCTGGGTCGATGCCAAAACCGTTCATGCGGACATTGCAGTAAGTGGGTGTGCATAGTGCTTCAGCCTCTTCTCAATTACTTGTAAACGTGCACTTTACCCGGGTGGAGCTCGGAACTGAAACTGCCAATAGTGTCTTCCCTTTCCGTCCAACAGTTTCGACTACATTGTCGTCGGAATGGCACTGATGGTAGTCGCTGATCCGTACACCGGGCTCTCTGGTGAGACTCGATGAAGACGTCACAGCATGTCAACGCACTAACGGCCCTTTTCAGAATTACAACGCGTTCTTAAGCCTGGTGGCCGAATCGCTACATCTACCTGGGCATACGAGGGCTGGGTCCCCGCCACTCGCGAAGCGGTCGCAGACCTCAGGCTGCCTGGCCAGAAGCCCGTGCCATGGCCTCAGGAGTCCCACCAGCTCACCCGGATCTGGTCGCCGGGTGCATGGGAGGACGAGTACTTTACATGCGCCATGTACAATGCGGCCGGCTTCGTCGATTCTGAAGCCAAGACCGTTACGAAGAATATCACGTTTGAGACCCCAGAGCAGTTCTGCGCCGTGTTGCAGGGCCTTGAGTTGGGTGTCACGGAGAGGTACTGGTCCAAGGAGCAGAAGGAAAAGTTGCGACCGAAGTTAACTGCGACCATCATTGAGTATCTCAACAAGAAGTACGGGGGAAAGCCGTTCGAGACGGAGAGGACTGCTGTGTTTGCCAGTGCAACCAAGCCTTTGGAATGAAGTCGGGCTTAGTTTCCGCTTGACAGGACGACTGCTAGCGAAAGGTGCTCGATACACAAGGATATGATATGGCTGTGGAATAAATTCCTGTTCGTCCGGTGTGATTTGGACTGTTAGCCTCGCGCGAGTGAATGAATCTGCCAAACGTCCGATGGATTTTATGACAGATAACGCGATGAAGATGTTTGACATGTAGTCAAAATAGACGGCATAGGTGAAACGTAGTTCACTTAATGCTGTGAATGAGCCACTAGAAGAACAACGTAACCATGTCCTTGAGATATGCTTAATTTCAGTTGAGGGACGTGAGGTCTTGAGATGAACAATCGATTCTCTGAAGGAAGCTGGACCAAGGTGGAGGAGTGCGAGAACCTCGCATCGGCATACCTCCGAGACCAAAGCACCATCCCAAGGCGGCCTTCGGAGACTCAAAGCCATCCTGATAGCGTAGACAGCTCTCCCAATTCCTCATGCAGTCACTTTCGCCGGCATGGGTTACGGTTAGGTTATTTCTTTCAGGTATCCGATCATTCCGACCTCGATCAAACATTGCTGTAAGTAGTGACTGACCAGACCAAGCCTGAGCACCTCTGATCCGGAAAAGTCCGAGCCAACACATGCATTCCGGAGAACTCCAGCATATAACGAGGTCATGCACCCAACCCCGGATTGGGAATGTAATAGCACTACCTGACGCCATAAAGGTCCTCGTGAATAGCGGTTGTTGGTGGACAAGCTAATGCTAGCTAAGAAGCGATTTTGCTTCGATGCTCTACTCGTTCTTGAACGCACGGATACAGAGACTCAGACTTGAAGATACCGGACGCTGTAGCCGATGTCCAAGTATCTCGGCGTTCATAGGTCTTGACTTCTACCTCAATTAGGCCATTTAGATGTGCAATCTGCATATCAATCGCAGTAGTTTTGCTTCCGGCGTGTGGTTCAATGATTTGAAAATCCTATCGATAGCGTCAACTCACTTGAAGCCCGGCGTAAACCAAACTCCATACAACGCCCGCTATCTTAGGTTTGACAAGTCGTTTCTGAACCGAGTCCCGTGTTCAAAATTCTTTAGAGGGCCCCATAAGTGCAAGTAAGATCATGTCATTTCTACCCTTGCTCGGGTTTACCCCGAGATTGCAGTCGAACCTTTCCCCACGGCGTCGGCTTTGATAGTGGGACTTGAGCCAGCCCCGGAGCCAACCCGGAGTGAACCCCATGCGGGGTAGCTTGAAAAAACCACTGAATCTGCGGAGTGACGGGGGAGATGCCCACCTGAGGACCGCGCGGAAGTCGGGGTAATGGGGTAGTGTGTTGCTAGTTTGCGGAGATTCATGAATCAGGGGTTTTCATCCTTGTCTGGAAGAAGGACTCTGTCGAGTGCTAGAGACTTGTATAAGAAACCAGACTTCCTCAATGGGCTATGAAAAGCACGTTCCCGAGGACGAACACTATCCTTTCACTCTTGTTCGTGCAAACAACCACAGCCATGGATGCAGAAAAGGTTGCTGAGACCCAAGTCGACGGGACTGTTGACATGATCGAAACCAAGGAGGCTCATGGCCAAAATCGCCTGGCTCCTGCACAACTCATGTCCAAGGAAGAGTTCGAAGCAGCTGAAAAGAAGCTGAAGAAGAAGCTGGATCTCAGGTTGCTTGCCTGTGTGTGGTTGATCTTCGTCCTTAACTACCTGGATCGTGTAAGTTGGTCTTCTTGTCTTCCTGCAACTTACCTCGGACACCCCAAACAACCACCTTGGTCGGGTGAACATAGAGACACTTTTGAGGCTAACTGGATGTTTCAATGCTGTAGAACAATATCGCCGCCGCCAAAGTCGCCGGCATGGCCGAAACCCTCCACCTCTCAGCTAACCAATACGCAACTGCCGTTGCCATCCTCTTCGTCGGCTACGTTCTCATGCAAATCCCATCTAACGTATTCTTGGCCAATCTCCGACCCTCAATCTACCTGCCGGCATGCATGGCAATGTGGGGTCTCTTGTCGACATTGACTGGAATTGCACATAACGCGGCCGGTCTCTATGCGCTACGATTCTTCCTCGGATTCGTCGAGGCTGCGTTCTACCGTAAGTCTAATACTCCAGATTTCCCATGATGTGCAGAAACTTTGCTGACGAGTATGGTAAAATGCAGCCGGCGCTCTCTTCCTTATCTCCTCCTGGTACCGCCGCTCCGAAATGGGCCTCCGCAGTGCCATTCTCTTCTCAGCAACACAACTCGGCAGTGCATTTAGTGGCCTCATTGGAGCAGGTATCAAGGACGGTCTTGAGGGTGCTCGTGGTCTCGAGTCATGGCGTTGGCTCTTCCTCATCGAGGGCTCCATCACCATCTTCGTGGCGCTCTGCTCCATCTTCATACTCCCAGACTGGCCGTCCACAACCCGCTGGCTATCCCCCACCGAGCGCGCTGTTGCCGAGTGGCGCTTGATCCAGGACGCAGGCCAAGTCGACGAGGATGAGGAGGCGTGGAGTCACGGCTTCAAGCTCGCCTTCAAGGACTGGAGAGTGTACATCTTTGCGGCCATGTTCTTCTGCCTGCAAGTTGCTGCTGCCACATCCAACTTCTTCCCGTCTGTGGTGCAGACGCTGGGGTACAATCGCGTTGTTACTTTGTTGCTGACCGCGCCGCCATACATCCTCGGGCTGATCATCTCTGTCGTGAACAATTGGTCTGCCGACCGGCTGAACAACTCATCGTTTCACGTCATGTGGCCGCTTGCTCTGGCAATCATAGGGTTCGTTGTGGCTGCATCGACACTCCAGGTCGGGCCTCGGTACTTCGCCATGATGCTCATGGTAGGAGGCGGCCATGGAGCGAATGCTGTTGTGCTTGCTTGGGCGCAGAAGACAATGTTGAGACCTAGGATCAAACGAGCGGCAGCTGTGGCTTTTGTGAATGCGTTTGGAAACATTTCGCAGGTAAGATCCTTCCCTTATGAGTTTTGGGATTGATGAGTTAACGTTTTGTAATAGGTCTGGACATCATATTTGTACCCAGATACGGACAAGCCACGCTACGTGTTGGCCATGTCGGTCAACTCTGCATTTGCTCTCGGCACAATCATCTTGGCTCTGGCAATGCGCATCATTCTTCAGCGCGCCAACAAGAAGCTTGACTCAGGTGCCGATGTTGCCGAGGTTATGAAGGGAGAGTCGCAGGCCCAGGTGGTTGGTATCTCCGAGGAAGATCGTGAGGCGAACAGGGCGCGCTTCCGATACGTTACATAGAAAGTTGGTTTGCATGAACACAAGTCTTAACTATCTATATTCAACTCTCCGCCAGTTGACTTAATAGGCATGCTGCTTAACTCCTATCTACTTTTATTCTGATCCACGTTCAGTCACATTGACGTTGGTTCCTGACAAAACCAGGGTGGTCAATGTTTGTGCTGAATCGCACCAATGTCTTATCCGCGAGTGATTCTAATTCCTCGAGTTGTAGAAGTGGCGTTGTCTCAGTCATAATTCCCTGTATTTCGCCTTGTCCTGCTTGTCGAATATCGTAAAAGAGCAGCGGCAAAATAGATGATTTCCAGATCGGCTGCTTGGCTCTATCTTGCCAGGTCTGTACGCACGTCACTACCAGGAGGGATGCGGTGAGGAATAACAGAACAGCAGGGTAGATGAGCCACAACCAGTCGGCGTGAATGCATACCGCCGTTATCCAGGCAGTCCATTCGCCTTCTCTCGGAGCTTGGCTGATATTGGAATGGTCGTACCAACCGCTTTTGACCAGACAAGGTTCTACCATAGTACTGAAACCCCAAAACCCAGTCTTTTCCTCTACCATTGTAGGGTCCAAATTTGAGCTTGAGACTTCAGACACGAGGGTTTCCTTCAGGACACCGTTGGTAACTACTGCACTATAACCTCGAACACAGGGGGCCAAAGTGCAGTTGACTGCCAGAATATGAACGTCCTGATCAATGCGGCCGTATCCGGCCCCGAATGCTCTTTGTTGACAAGTCTTTCCGTCTTGGCCAACGTGACTGATGTTGTTTTGAGGGCATTTCGAAGCTTGGAATGTAATGACAGAGGTTCTGGTACCCATTCCGTTCAAATCAGGCCGTGATATCATTCTAAAAATGGACTTGTCCTTTGGGGGCCATGTGAGATTGAAACCGCTTCTAGGGTTGAAGTAGTATGCAGTGGCGTTTCCCACTTCCGATGATTTCAAGTCAGGCGTTGCGTCACTGCATTGACTACAGACCCCAACTGACGTATGAGTGACCCCAGCAGCTGAGTCAAAAGTGCAATTCCCAGAAGGGCATTGAAAGAGATGCCCCAGAGAAGTCTCCTCTGGCTCGAAGAGCAGACCATTGAATGCAGTACCCTTCAAGTCTGGACTCAAACTATTATCTGCCTCGTGGTCAACCCACGAGACCCACGTCGTATATGATATCTTGGAAGCTTTGGACGTTGTCAGCTGGCAAGCGTATGGGGTTGCCG
The DNA here is from genome assembly GCA_025327125.1 of Colletotrichum sp. SAR 10_86. Lineage (NCBI taxonomy): Eukaryota > Fungi > Ascomycota > Sordariomycetes > Glomerellales > Glomerellaceae > Colletotrichum > Colletotrichum sp. SAR 10_86. The sequence continues at coordinate 79,049 of JAKMWW010000123.1, forward strand.
CTTGCTGCGAAAATGGACCGATCGCATATGAAGCAATAATAACGAAGGCACTCAAAAAGGCAATGGATCTGTGGCTTGGTCAATACTTTCCTAGACCATGAGTGATACAACCTCCCAAGTGAGAATGGCAAGCGTGAGGAACTCATCTTACGGTTTCCATACCACGAACAAAATCTTGAGCGATGCCCAAGCTCCAGTACCAGCGTGATAGAAATGCTCCACATGCCGTGCAGGTCTAAAGGCCTGCACCCAAGACCACTTCGACTGACCGATCACTGGAAAAGGGGGCGTCATTAGTTTGCTTCATTGGTTATGTAATTTTACTCGCCTTCGGCAGCCACAAAAACCAGTGTGGCTTTGAAGACTGTGGAGAGAATTGCGATGAGAGTATTGATGTTGATGTTATATGCAAACTCCGGCTGGGCTCTCTCATGGTACACTCCTAATAGTGCGGCGATGGCTGCAAAAGCCGCGCAGGATATCAGAAGTGCCAGAAACTCGAAGCGCCATACCCAAAGAATTGCCATCTTGGTCGTGGATTTGTCGGTTGCAGCTTTCGTTTGTTTGAAACCCACGCTTCACTGGTTAGCAACGCTCAGATGATGGATTGGGATACGGACGAACTCTTGTGGGTCACTGTTTCCGTAAAGCCCGTCGCTGGCAATGCCGCAAGTCTCCTGTGGTCTGACACCTCCGGCAGCATACAGACTGCGAACGAGAAGGTTCGTTGTTGTTAAATGGTGGTCTGGCTGTATCATGTCTTCGGTGCTGGAGATTGTCCCACTATTATCATGTCGTGAATCGCTTGTGTCGTATGTGCTCATATTGCCTATGATGCTTCTTTTCTTGAAGATTCGAAGGCGAAAAAAGCTTCAGTGACGTGGAACGCCTTGCCGTATGTGAACTGAGAAGACGGTGAGGGGTGTGCCAGATTATGGTAACGATACGGAGTAATTTACTACAATGATCGTTTAAGTCTTGCATTGGGTTTGTACGGAAATGGAAGTTCTAGGTCACTGCTTCCACGTCGCCGAAAGCTGACAAAATGACGAATTGGCGTTTTTATGCGTGAGACGGACGCTCGTACCGAGCCGTGCCAAGGAGTCCTTCGCCAAGGCACAGTCACGAAACATGGACTACTTAACCAAAAATGCTTCAAAATAGTAAGACAAAATTCGCATCCGGCGGCAGGCTACCAAACAGAGAAAAAAAGCAACTCTCGAGCATTCTGCATATTGGGAATGTTGAGGCCAGTGGCTGAAGGTATCGAACGAGGCAGATGCAATCGGCAACGCCGAGTTTTGCAACACATGACTGGCGTACCTTTCAACTGACGTTATTTGGTATCGGTGTGTGGGGCTTGTGGTAAGTTATTTGCAATCAAGACCTGCTCGGATCATTGAGCCGGGCCACTCAAACTATTTACAAGAAATAAAGTATGTGCTTATCTATCAGGCCTCAGCTTTGCGCCCATTCATTTAATACCAATGACCCAGGGTTCATTTGAAATCTTTCAGTAATCATAGTCATAGCAAAGCAGTCCACCCTGCACGTTCATCACTTCGCTGATGGTAACATTGGGGAGAATATCTGCCATCCAGAGCGGGTAGTCTAAGGTGGCATTAGGCCAACCGCCAGTCGGTCCAGTCTGACCAAGCGCCTCGAGGTTGGTTGAGTTGAAAGCCTGACCGCTCATATCAGAGAACCGGACCGGCGCGTTGGCCGTCTGCCACTGCCACCAAAGACGGTCGATATAGTTGTGATGCAGGAAGAAGGTCGGGTCGCCAGGGGAGTTGTGAATGTCGGCCATCTGGAGAACAAGATCGTGTTAGTTGCAAATCAGATAAGTGTGGAAATGACGATGACTTACAATGCCGCCGACGGCTGTGTGTCCACCATAGTGAGGGGAAACGAATGCATTTCCAGCACAGACGTAGAAGTCTTCGTAGGACTCAAGAGCATGGCACTTGTTCACAACCTCGCTGGTGCACAGCTCTTGGGCAATATCCTGATACCACTCACGGCTCATGCAATAAGTCGTATCGGTAAGCGCAGGGCCCATGTGCTCGGTGTAGTTGGCGAAGGCACCGTCAGTGACGCACCAGTCCAAAGATTCAACGCCGTTGCCCCCGAACCACTCTGAAGACCACATCTCGCTCTGGAAGAAGTCACCAGTGTCCGCGTCCTTGGCCTCATCCCACCACGGCATAGTGCCCTGGTAGCCACATTCATCGCGCATCATCGTCTCGTACGCGTGCATATAGTAACGGTGCCAGGGGAAAAATTGGCCAACGTCGTGAATGATGTCGGCAACGTAGATTCCGTTCGGGATAACACCCTGCCATGAAGGTGCCAGGTAGCCGTCCACTACGGTGGCGTTCGTCAGCCAGCGGTGCAGGGCCTGAAGATCGGAGAACCGGTTCGTGACGCCGCCGAGGTTGGTCTTGGCGGGCAGCTTCATCAAACAGTTCTGGGCATCAAGAAAGTCGTGTTTCTCGGTCGGATTCATGTTGCGCCATTCCTTTCGGATGGTAAGCTTGTTTGCAGTGCAAGCACCGTCGAAGTGGCGAGTTGAAGGAGTGTTGCTGGCCAATGGCACGGCGTGGACAAGGCCAGCCAGAAGGGCCAGAGAGGAAGCAACGGTGACCTGCATACTTTGCGGGAGTTGAGAAGGAGAAGCTGAAGGAGTGCGAATGCCAGTGCGCTGCCGCGAAGAGAAAAGCTACCACTCCCTCGTAAGATAGAGGTTCTTTTATACCTCGTCTTAGATGCTTCCTTGGCGATAGCCTTTTCGATAGCTTCTTGTTTTTCATCCTGGTGCTTCGCTCTCGCCCCACTGCTGGATAGTCTATGCTACTATGTAGGATTGTTTGAGGTTGTGGATTGCTGAAAGTAATCGCAGTACACTCTGCAACTTTCACGATGGAAATTCTCCACAATGGTTGCAGTAAAGTTGCCGCTTCGGCACCGATTCATTCTCCGAGATGAGAGTGTTGGAAAAGCCCACAGTAATTGCAACAGAAAAGCCTGCCTGTTGGTGGGAGTTCCCGTCTTGAATCAGGGCAAGGTTCCATCAATCCGGCAAGGGCATCTTCTCCCCCGAGATCGCAGGACTTTGCAGGCTTGCACCGACTAATTACCTTACTTCGGCGGACATCTTCGAAACATTCTTCCGCGAGGGCAGTGAATGAAGCTCTAAGACCCAGGCCTTGGAAGGCACATGGTAGTAATGAATTGGAACTGTCACAATCTCCGGCACAGAGACTGGCTCCATTGCACTAAACCTCACGCATCTGGCGTGACTGCTGTGGCAAACAAGTTGATACAACGATATGGGTGAAGAACTTTCATTTGCCATGGAGGAATCTCTTCTTATCAGAAAAGCAGGGCTGTAGAGGCTTCGCGAGTGACTGGCGGCCAGAAAAGCGGTCACAATCCGTCAGCAATGGCTAGCAAGTATGCATCAAGCACGGTGTCAGGGTGCGAATGATGGCCACCTAAAATTTATCACTCACTCCTACCTTAGTGTTTAGTTTGGCAGGCGTCGCCTAGATGCCGGCAGATGCGCATTAAGGCCCGTTGCCTGCAGGGATTCTCCCAACTGTCGATCGGTCCACTAGTTCATCTGATAGCCCGAATGAAGAAGCAGCTCACCAACCGTCCGTTTCTCGCAGAGCCGCTAGAGTCCCTTTGCTGGAAGCGTATATTTCGCTCCGTCGCGAGCCGGCTTTCTCGCGTTCCAGCCATTCTGAGCTCCTTTCACTAATTATTTCTTCTCCATTATGTCAAAGCCTGCAAGGCTGAGTGTCGTGGCCTCGCAAGCTGCTGACGTCCACGTTTGTCATGCTCACTGCCGAAAGCCTCCGTTAAAGCCTTGGCGACCCCTTGCTAAACCAACTCGAGAATTCTCTCCGTCTTCTCTTCGTCGGTTTTGACTCTTCTTGATCGGACCGCCCCCACGTACACGTGCGCATGAGAGACTGCGGGCGGCGCCTTACCGAAATCTCGATTAAGTGGGCGAGGTAGCACGCGTACTTTAATCAAAAAAACCTCGTGGGGTTCTTTTCTGGTTGGAATTTTGAAAAATCCAAGGTCCAGTTCCCGAAGTTTTCCACATCCCGAAGGTGCATCCACTTCTGGCTTCTGTTCAGCCACTCGGCCGAGCCGGAAGAAGTCAAATCGGCGTTAAGGCGCTTGACCAGAACAACACAACGTTAATACATGGTAGCGGAACTGCGCTGTTACCGATCTACCGGAGTGTCGGGCTTCGCCAAATTGAGGTGCAGTACTGAGGGTGGATTATCGCCTCAATCCAAGTGAAGCTCGACCGAGAAGGTGGACTCTTTACAAAGACTGAGACGACGCGGCCATCTACCATTCAGTCAGCCTCGCAGACCTGAGCTGAATTATTTCAAATGACAGAGAGAATTAGTGAGAGGCTCGAAGATTACGTACTTCGTATCCAATTGTGAAATAAAGCTCACCCAGGCGTGGATCTATTCTTCCCTGAGGGCCTTCGGGAGAGATATCAACTCATGTTGAAGTAATGTTCGCCAATGCAAAGAAGAAACATTGGTTAGGTTAGGTACACGCAATAAAAGAATATTTAATGCATTATCACATTGGGCCACCATCGTCGTCGAGTGCTTGCTGCAGAAACCAGTACACCTACAAGCGATAATACGCAGGCTGTTGGAAAACGCAGCTCACGTGGTTCCAAGTTAAAGCATCTTTAGAATAACTAAATTCTTAGCATGTACTGACAGGAGACTTTAATACCGACAGTAAGCGTATAGTCTTGTCTCAGTCTCCTTCTACTTGCATCATGATTCGGGAACCAGAAGCTCCCGAGCACCGATATTTCGGGTTAGTTGAAGAGCCGACAATCGCTACACGACGATTAAGTGTCAATGAAACCCCAAATTAAATACTTCAGTCACATCTCTTGATTCCCTGCCCCAACGAACAGCGCGGTATGTAGTTCTGTCAGCATGCGATCGGAGCTCACCGCGATTGACAGCTACGACCTTCAAGTTCCGAACTTGGATTTCACCTTGGGGACATATGGGGCTTGACAGCAATGCTGCTATAATTACTCACTGAGTAAGAGCATTGAATTTGAATATAGACTGATGATGTGAGAACGTCAAGGGAGAAAGCCACCTAGAGTCGAGCAAGAATCTTAACTGCTCATGAGGTGCGGCTGGATAGTGTGTGAGCCTGTGGCCAAGCCACATTGATCGAGTGAGAATAAAGCATTAGTCGGCATATCCGTGATTTATTTCCTAGATAGTAAACCGCTTCTGTAGAACTCGGACCATGCCCTGGTCAATCGCGGGGGCAATTGCCTGTTGAACTTCAATCGGGTTATTTTGCAGGGATAGCCGCAGATAGAGTTCTGCCCAACATTGTAAGTAATTATATGAGTCTATGCTCTCTAAATGCTGTAACTCAGTATTGAAGGTGGAATGAAAAGCTATTTAATTGTTCTGTCGCTGTCCACGTTGCGTATGTCGCGACAATCATTCTGTGCATCCCAGCGCCATCCCTAGCCTCACCCGGCTGTTAGCCGCATCGTTTCAAAATGTCTCACTCTATTCATTCGTTCAGTAAAAAGAGTGCCTGTGTCCTCTTCTTGGTTTTTCTGCTCATTATTACATTCGCTGGCGCTTCTCCCGTAACGACAGGGGCCAAACTGTCTCGCAATGGATCGTTAACCAAGCGGGTCAAGACATCATTCCCTTCATTTCCCGAGGATTACAATGGCAGAATTGAGAAGGGAAAATGGCTCAAGGAACTTTTCCCGCTCACTAATGACCAGGCTCAGGAGTACAATGGCGGAGCTTCTATCATCAGCCCTTTCAGGGAACCAGAAGATATGTTTCAGTGGGGATGGACGCAGGAAAACGCACGCTGGCCCTTCAACCCGGCCAAGCAGTGGCCGCAATTCAAAGACGACTTGGACGAAGCATTCGCGGACCCCGATTTCCCGGTCGACAGGGAGAAAGGAATGGCATATAACGCAATTCACGACCGGAAGTTTCGGTTTCCAGATCTACGGGTGGGAGAGGTAAGTAACACCCGACAGTTGATAATAGCGCGACCGCAATACTAACTTGACTCCGCCTTTCTAGCCAACAGGAGGGCATTATACCAACGTCGTAAACGCACCTTCAGGCGCTTTCATCTTCGATTCGAACTTCAGTCCCAAGTACACAAAGTCTGTATATAAGAAAGGAGACGTCCCCGATCTCGATACTTTATCTGACTTTGCTTACTTTCAATGGTGGCTTGGTTGTGAAGCAATGGGAATTGAGATGCCCAACCTCAAGCTCATCTTCCAAGCGCATATTGTCTATAAAAAGACTTTCGATATTGTTCTACAAGCATTACGCGAGGAGGGGCATCAGAGTGTGCCTGGCTGGGACGAACGGATTACATTCCAATTAGACTCAGACCCGGGGCTTGCAATTCTGGGCAGCCCTAATGGCGCTTCAACAGCCTGGATGCTTCTACAGCATAAGTACAGACTGGGCTTGAAGGCTATCAAGGAGGTAACCGTGTGGGGGTCCAATGGAGGCTTCCAATTGGATGCACCCATAAAGGAGACGAAGCTGAACTTGAGGTTTACGATTATAGACGCTTAGAAATTGTCGGTATACCAGCTTCGGGCGCTTATCTAAGAAAAATAAAACTACAAGTTGCCGAGTGTCGGGAGGCCAGGCTTCAACTATTAGTTCGTCCATTGCCAAAAAAGACGATTACCGGCAGGCGATGTCTCACAATGGTGCCTTTCTCTTTGCCGTCATTTAATATCAGACCTTCACACTCACGCGTATTGGATTAATCTCAATTACAGTAACACCGATGATTCTGAACTTGGCTGAAGCAGAAAGCGTGGATACATTCGTGCAATTATTACAATTTTCTATGTTTGATGACACCATTAATACAACTTATCCGTCTGTGTCATACGGCTTCTGGCCACAACAAGAGTGAAAGTAGTTGTATGAGTGCTTGGAGTCATCTAGCAGATCCTTGCGCACTTGAACCAAGAACACTTCAACCTGCAGATTGGTCCAGCCTAGGCCCTTTCTGAAAGGGATGTTCGTAATCGACCCCAAAGAATCGTAGTTGACAGCTCGACAGTAGTCCCCGATTGCTTTCATGAACGGGTCTTTTGGCCATGTGCCCACCGGCACCTTTCTTGTATCAAACCTCTCATTGACGAAGCCAGCTTCTCTGATGTAGTCGGCAAACTTCCATGCAGCGTAGATGTCCACGCCATACACGTCGAGAGCCTCCCTCAGGTAGTTCATGGTCTTGATTGGTGCAAAGTCTGGGGGGACCGTGCCGTCATCGCATGAGAACGTGAATGCCATGTCAACCAACTCAATCCATCCACCAGGTTTAAGGGCTCTACATGGGTTAGCGGAACATGTATTGTTGTTGAGGAACTGTGGGAAGCCTAGGCCAAACTTACTTATATGCCTGTGCCACTAGCCGAGGCCAGTCTTTGACAGCAGGTGCCATGTTGCGTACATGAACGAAATCGATAGAGTTGTCAGGGTAAAGCCAGTCTGCCTCCACGTCATCAATAGTAAACATCACGTTGGGAGGTACAAATGGAGGCTGGATGGGACTAAGATCGATGCCAGTGACTTCAGCGTCGGGGTAGTCGTCACCCACTATCAGAAAGTCAGTATTTCTCGGCTAATAGAGTAATACAAAGAGCAAGACCCACTGTCTATGGCCCATATCCCAGTGCCAGTACCGATGTCCAGGATTTTCCGAGGGTTATTCAAAGGCGCGTTATGAAGGGCGCCGTCGCACAAGTTGACAATCAGTGAGTGTTTCATGTCTTCGCGTTCCTGCTCAGGGTCATCGTTTGGCAGGAGGTACCGTCCTTCTTTGAACTTGTGATATCGACGTTTGTTCTCAAAGTTATAGTCTCGAATGCTGGGAGACAGCGACATCAATGGGTCTGGCTCAGTTTTCCAGCTATTTTCTGAAGGCGCAGCCTTGTCGACCTCGATCGAGGCCACAGAGTGTGGCCTGACATCTGAGCCCGGCGTCGCGTTCGGCCCTGCAGTCGGCACCGACTCCCAGGGCGTCGGTTCATTTGACATGTTGAGACCGCAGGTGACGAGTCAAAAGTCGAGAATGAAATAAAGTTTACATTTCAGAGCAGCGAGATCGTCCCTGGATGAAATCGGGACATTCGTAGAAGACAGAGAAGAGGAGAAGGGGGGACGACATGAGGTAGAACCAACACTAGCGTTGATTTCCCCGACCACTCGCGTGAAGGCCGATGGGGCTCGCGTCAACAACCCCGGCTGTATCGAAAGGGGTTCCAACAGTTTCAACAATCAGCGAAGGATTTCTTCGGCTGAATTCCCTATTGCGGAAGGCGATCCGCGCTTCTGAACAGTTCATCCGCATTTGCAGCTGCAGCTTTCAGTGAAGGCTGAGATGTTGTCCCTCTTGTTTGCCCAGGGCCCAGTCAATGCAGCCAATCAACTCAGTACCCTAGCAGTAATCAACTCTTCCGAAGGCCAAGAACATGCCACGAAGGACCAAGTAGCTGGGATCTGTGATTGTGATGGGAAAAGAAAAGCAAATCACACGCTCTTAGTATAATAAAGTCTCCACCCGCAGCGGGCCGCGGGGCCGTATGCGCCTTTGCACCAAGCCTAAGTTCTTCAATAAAGCAATGTGAGCTGCGACGCAGATATAGATGAGTGATCAGAGCTTTGGTAGGTCCGTTTTGGGTCTTACTGGCTTGGCCTTGAACACGAGTTGGTTGGATTGACAATGAAGACTGGTGGGAGCGAAGAAAATCACCCCGAAATTTCTCCTCTCAGAATGAAGAAAACGCACAGAAGTCAACTAAGTTGAAATGAGATGAATAAAAATTTATGTTAATCCTGGTTTCAATTTCTGTCGCTATTGCTGCCGTATTGTTCTTCTTCTGTTGAAGTTGTTGATGTTACTATCGTCGTTATCGCCGTTGTATTTGAAGTTCTTTGCCAGGACCGGTTCTGCTGGTCGGCACCGCATAAGTGATCGGCACCGAGTGTCGGAGCCGGTGGACGGAACCGACATGACCCACTCCAGAGCGGCAGCCGGAACCGACAACGGTAGCCCAGGATCACACACGCAGAACGAAGGGGCCGAAAGATTAATCGTTCACTGAAGAAGCGAGGACGGCATCCACATCTGAAATAGAAATCTCGCCACTAGTGAAATCATGCAGGCAATCCTTTAAGCCGAAGAAGTATAGAAAGGCAACAGTCCGCACCAGTTTGACCTCATGAAACCATCAACCTTCCTAGATTCATTGATCATACATACTTTTTCAATACTCAATGTCTTACACTCGTATCGCGCTCGCTGGCGCCACCGGCAACCTAGGCGGCCCCATCCTCAAAGTCCTCCTTGACGCTGGTTTCCGCGTCACGGCCCTCACTCGGAATGGAGGAAACTTGTCTAGACTGCCTGTCCACTCAAGCCTTAAGATCATGGAAGTCGACATCAACTCTGTCGAATCTCTTTTACCTGCCTTAGCCGGCATTGACGTCGTCATATCATGTCTGGCCACGCTTGCCATCGGGGGCCAGAAACCACTGATCGATGCGGCCGTCTCTGCCGGAGTCAAGGTCTTCATTCCAGCCGAGTTTGGTATGGACTCCACCAACTCTCTCTGCGCGCAGTTGCCCGTCTGTGCTCCAAAGGTTGCCGTCCAGGACTACCTCCTGAAGATGTCACGGGAAACCCCAGCGTTCACTTTCACGGCCATTGCGAATGGACTTTTCCTGGACTGGGGTCTCCAGAACGGCCTCATCGTTGATCTTAAAGATCATAAAGCGATCCTGTACAACGGTGGCAACGTGCCTTTCAGTGCGACGACGCTCGCTGATGTCGCGATGGCCGTACTCGGCGTCATTCGGAACCGGCCTCAGACTGCGAACCGCGTTGTGTTTATTCATTCTGCTTTGGTCACTCAAAAGCAGCTCATTGGATACGCAAAGGATGTCGACGGGACAGACTGGAGCACGTCTGTCAAAGACACAGAAGAACTCCGCCGAGAGTGTTTCGCAAAGCTTGCCAAAGGGTCAGATGCAGATGTCGATGCTGCGATGCTGGGATTCTGTTTTTGCGGGTCGCTGACTCTGGATTATGGCTGTGATTTCTCTAGCAAGCTGGACAATAGTTTGTTGGGTGTGAAGGGAATGAGCGACGATGAGTTGCACTCGATGGTGGTCGACTACCTAGGGAAGCTGTAATCTTAGAGAGTGAACACTTAAGGCACCGCAGGACAGTCGGAACATAGCGTTCAAGACTTCCTGCATGTTTACTTTGATACTCAGTCATTGAGAAACGGTTGCCACTATCGACGTTGACGATTCACATACTCCACAACCTGGATGTGACTCGCCATAAACCACAAACAAGAGATTGTGCGCAGTGCAGTGCAGGTGTCAAGAAAGCATGGGAAAATGATGACTGACAAGGAAACTGGGTCCTGCTCGCGTCTGACATTACTCTGGGCCGGGCGGTTGTATTTCTAAGCCACCCAGCGTTGTGGGGTTAGCGCCGCAGTGACCGCATGTCAGCATTGCCGAGCCGGATCAACATGAAGCTGTTTTTGCCTTCAGCGCGCTCGCATAGGTAGGTACCTGACTATACTTTTCACCAGTTCAAGTAACTGATCTCACCGAACTTCAGCACTAGAAACATGTCAACTTCCAAACAGAGGAAGCAATATTCAAGTTGCGACAACTGCCGCCGTTCCCGAGTTGCATGCAACGCCTCGAAACGTGGCTATCAACCAGGTGACATTGATTGGCGCGGGTCGTGTTCGCGATGCGCCTTGAAACAACGAGATTGCACCTTCAACGTAAGTGACCATCGGAAGAAATGTCAATTGTGCGCCTGCAGAGTCTGATGTCAAATAGTGGATGAAGAACATCAACAAACAGGGCTCAAGGCTAGAGGCTGCTAAGGCATTGGATATGGCAAACGTGCATGGGGCCAGACTGAGTGAGCCCGATACGAACGCATCGTTTGAATCACTCGTCAACCAAGTTCTCGAACATTCTCTTGCGCTCTTGGTAGATGGCTGTCCACTCATGTAAGATCCACCAATTAGCCATCAAGGTGATGCTGGTCTCGGAGACTGATGAAGTTAGCAAGAACTCAAGTGAAGCCAGAACTATATCGGTCATAGACATGTTCAGGTCTCTCGATCGTGACTTGAAACAGGAGGTGGTGTCTCAAGCTCCGGGGGATGGACAAACGCCTGACCGTGGAGAAGCAGAACTGGGGAACCAAATCGAGTGCTTCTTACGAACGGCCATTAAAGGTTTCGCAGCACGATGGGCCCCTCAGATCCTCAAAAGCCATGGCGGCCTTCCGAAGAACTCTACCGGAGACTTTGTCAGAGAAAGCTGGCGCGCTGCCAGAAGGGACATGCTCAAAGTCATCAACCGAGTATCCTACCAATCTGTGTTAGCCTTGTATTTATTCGCACAGACCCCGATTCCCACAGGAATCCCTCATGACGAGGTCATGGACGGGATCGATGGTTTGACATGTCTTCATACTGCGCTTTCCCAGATTCAAAGACTACGGGAACGAAGGAGTCGTGATCACCTCGATGAGCTGGGGTCGCGGGTAGAGTTTGGCTCCTCTCGCCATTCTGTCGTTGTCGAGCAGGTCTCGACCAAGTTTCTAGACCTAGAAACCAGAATTCACTGGACGGCAGTGGTGTGGGATACTGAAAGCTCGTTGAAATCAAACCTGAGGGCTTCACTAACATCCGGCTTGAAAGGGGCTTGCTTAGAACCCGTGTGGCTTTTGGTCAGGGCCTTCCTCGTAGGCTCGTTCCTTCCTCAATCAAAAGGCTGGCTTATCAACAGGCTTGAAGTCAACGACAAGACAGCGACTGAGATACTTGCAGTGGCGTCTGTTGCTAACGTCTACTTATGGAAGACAATCACGTCGTTGAAGGAGGCTTTGAGGGAAGCGGTAGACGAAACATGCCTTTTGTCCACTTGGGAAGCTACTCTCGACGCATTGGAGATCTACACAACCTCGATACGCCCGCTTCTCATACTCTGCGAGAGGCAGCTTCATTTTCTGAACCAAGAGAGTCGACTACATTGGTTCGACTTAAACTTAAAGCACCACTTTGGCATTCTGAAGATGGTAGAAGCACTTGAAGCAGCAAGCCGTTCAGACCTACTTGCACACATAACAGAGACAAGGCAAGAAGCTGAGCGCGAGATTGTTAACGTGCTCAAGTTTGGGACCGAGAGCAAATGTGTCATACGTACGGCCGCCGTGACGGATCACAGAACGCGCGCCAATGGGTTGCAGGATTATGCTTCTTCAGAAGAGCCTGTCGTCTCAATGAGCCCTTGGATCGCTCTGATAGTTGAGTCTGTCTCGCTTTTGAGCAAGATGATCCACACCAGGTATCTCGAGAAGAGCATGCAATACGACGCATGCATATACATGCTTAGACTGGCCGCTGACGTCTTAGATCACCTTCCGAATTATGTTCGCTGCGTCAGCGAGGGCCAGGATAGTCTGCGAAAGCTAAGAGAAAAGATAGCTTAGGCTTTCTACTGGGTGTTTCTAAGACATGTCGTATCTCAAGCAAAAAATACTAATTACGTCTCTCAACCGCCTGTCTTTTTCCATAAGTGATTCCTTATCTTTTAACTTCTCCTCTCGCCTAAAGTGTCCCAACGTGTCTTTAATATCTTCTTCAGTAAATCCTGACACTTTGACCGGTCAAACCGATGCTCATCGGGCCAAACACACTCCCCATAGATCTCCTGAGCTTCCCAAATCCATAAAACCAGCATCAAAACCCATAATAACCATTAGCAAACTTCAAAACTTACATGAACCCAGTGCTGGTATTCCTCTCCAAAGTCCTCCACTCGCCGAATTTTCCAGTCTCCCCCAGATATGTGCGTCGGTATCGGAATCATCTCAAGTGAGATCATCTTCTCTCTGAGCTCTTTGAAGTACTCTACAGCCTGCCGTGGCCTATCCGTCCGCCAGGGCTCGTTCTCGGGTATCTCCTCGTCCGGCACGTGTGTGTACGCATCACGAGGAGTGACCTCACCTACAGCAAGCACATTCCATCAGGTTCAGATAGTTCCCACGGGTACTCATCACCGTTGCCGGTGCGGGTGTCGAGCAGCCACCACATAGCTAAGCCCCCGTCCGCCTGCCCTGAGAGGGCGACGATTCCCTCTGGAATCTTCTCGCCTTCCAACGGCCAGAGCTCAAGCACAAGTGGCTTCTTGGTTCTGAATCCGCTTTCGGGTTCTGAAAAGAGATGTGAGTCTTTAAGGTAGTTTATGCTCTGCGTGGATGGGTAGACCGGCTTCTCGCTCTCCACGTATAGCAAGTGGCGTACTTTTTTCGACGACTCTATCAGTTTCGGTCATGAAGAGAGCAAGATCAGATGTAATCACACAGGTCAACTACTCTCTCATTGAACCCGAGGATCCGAAACTTCTCAAGAGGAAGTTCGTCATCGCTCCATCCGTCCCCAGGGAGGCTCTTTATGCACTTTGATCTAAACGAAATCATGTGCGAAAGTAGCTCGAAATACTTCGTACTAGATACTTTCAACGATGGCATCGCGGTCGTAAAGGGGACCAGATGGAACCGAGATTTGTGCGTGTGTCGACATTGGGGCGATTTATGACTGTGTTTGTTGTTAAAGTGGAATCATGAAGGTAGTTGTGAGTTGGAGAGACTGGGGTTGCTGAAATACTTCAGTTAAAAATGTAGGTACCCCGCCAACACCAACTACATTGGGGTGAGTGGTTGAGTAGGTACCTAGTAGGAATGGCGTCGCCTCGAATTATCAACAGTTGACAATTGTAATTGTGATTGATCGTATGAATCTTAAAGACGGGCTCGTAGTTATCGACTGATGAGGCGGCACATACGGGGAACCGCCACCTACTTGATGGTGCCCTTTACCCGGAATCCATGAGAAATGTTGGTCGACCCGATGGACCGCGTCCGTAGAACTTTTCAAACACGGCGCCTCAAAACCGTTCGAAGTTTGCGCGTATGAAACATTGCTTTGAACATGTGGATGGAGATGTTATTTGTACATTCTAAACCAAAACTTGTGAAAGAGGAAGGCGATGATCGGTCCCCTGACGAGTGGATTACCTTTAGAAAATAGCCCGTCGTGCCGCGTAGAATCCCCCACAGACCGAAACGCCGCCGAGCCTATCATCGTCTGCTCCCTTCACAACAAACTTCCAACTTCCTCTCTCAATTGATTCCCAACATGGAAGACTTCCTCCGATCTGCCCTGGCTTCCAATTGCTTCCTTACAACGTCCAGCTCCATCGTCGCCCAAACCACCGAGATCTTGCCCTTGTCGAATCGATACATGCAGTGCTCGTTAAACTTGATGCTCTTTCCATTGGGAGGGATGCCCGCAAACATCGACGTCGGCGTTCCCGTGAGCTCCAATCGCGCAGCAACCTGCTGAGTCTCCTCATCCACCAGCAACTCCTTAATCTCGAAATGAAGCCCTGAAACAACCTCGTGGCTCATATCAAGGTTGCGTGCATAGTCCTGGACAGTGAATGGTCTGTTGTTGTGTCGAAGGTCTTTCCTGCAAAATTTAGGAAACTCGGTCTTCATCGTGCGCTGGTTCATACTGGTGACGTATGCGCGGTACAGCGACCCCAGGTCAACCGGTTTATCCGGCATGCTCCGCGTGAGAAACTTCGGCGTCATCTCTGCCGTGGGATTCTGGGCGCGAATGCCGTCGTTGTCCTGGATTGTCACAATCCTCGAAATTTTGCCCTTCTCGTTGAACCACACGAAGCACTGCTCGTCGAACTCAATGGTCTTCTCCACGGGGTCGGCATTCACCCTCTCATCCACCAGCGTCATCCGGTTGACGTATCTCGCAGCCACAGCGCGAGCCTTCTTGTCGACTAGCATGGTGTCGATCTTGATGTTGAATCCAGCGAGGCCCTTCGTGCGTCCCTGGAGGCGGGTGATGTGCTCTTCACGCGTCTGGGAGTGGCCATTCCGGGTGAGCTCGTCGGCGAGGTGATTTCCGATGACGTTCCATTTGCTGTTGTTCAAGCAGTCGACATATTCGCGCAACCGAGTGCCAATGTCCACCTGAATCCCCTTTCCATCACCATTCCAACGGCGCGCTGGGCTTCTGTGCCGATGAGGGCTTTTGATCCCTGAAGGTTGCTTCTCTACAGCCGGCGGGGCCAGGAAGCTCTCGTGAGAGAAGCACGGGGCATCTGAATCTTCCAACGTTACTGTCGTCATCTTCTTTATCTTTCGTCGAAATGTCTTTCTGTTTTCGTTCTTGTTTGATGATGAGAGTCGTGATGAAGGGCGGACGACTCTGGCGTTATTATCGTCAATAGCGATATCATGAGAGGGGTGAACTGATCTTAGCGAAGCGAGCAGTGAGCGCCGAAAGCTGCTTCAGCAAGGGTCGATCATTAGTATCAACGAAGCAGATCCCCCGGATTACCTCAAAATGACCACACCAACAATAGTCAATCACTCAGAATAGGGAAATAAATTGTCACTACACAACAAAAGACAGATCATAATCGACAGTGCAAGGAGCCACACGCAGCCCAGCCGCAAGAACGCGATCGAAAATCGGACCCTTGCGCCACGTCTTTTCCCAGTTAATGACGTAGAATTCCCCGCATTTCCTGACACCACGTCGTTCTCCCGTGGCGTCCGAACTCGCCAAGCGGGCCGCGCGGACCCCCCCAAGCAGGGAAATTTTCTCCCTAAATCACCGATCAGAAAAAAGCACGCCTCAACAAAAACGACGCGAACTAAGGAGAGGATGGTCCGCCACGCCGAGAAAATCCGGATTGCTCCAGCCCGCCCCTGTCAGCAGTTAAGCGGGTGCGCGAAAGCCTTATCTCTGTGACACCGGCATCGGCATCATGCATGCATACCGCCACCCTGATTCATTGCACTACAGCGGAGGAACGGTACCCGTAACCGGGGAGCGATGCAGGAGCCCCAGTTTTGTTTTTTCCCTCTTAGCAGCTGATCGGATCGGGGCCAGGGTTGGTGTAGCTGGTCGGAGTCGGCCAGTACGGCTGGAAGAGAATGCCCGGGTCGGTCGACTTGTAGGCTCCGGGGAACGACACGCCGGAGAAGGTCTTGCTGCCGCCGCCGGAGAGGGAAACCTGAGCGCAGCCAACGTAGAACTGAGCTCCGCCCTCGGTCGCGGCGCCGTGCAGGGCCAGGTGCTCAACGCGGACGAGGTACTCTCCATTGGCGAGACAGGATGGGATCTTGGTTGAGAGAACTTGAGTGTCTGCGACACAAATCGTCATTAGCACCGAACTGATTCAGCCCTACAGCGCGATTCACGAACTCTCCACCAAATCTAAAATGTCTGTTTTCTTGAAACCACATGCTTTTCGCGGTTCCCTGCCTCCGAAGATCGCACCCACCCGACAACAACATGACCCGAAAATTTTCAAATTACAGGAGGAATGATTGAGGAAATTGGACACTCACTGTACGACGCCCACTCCAGGCCGCTGCTGGTGATCGTCGGGCGCTCGTGGTAGATCTTGAACCAGACGGCTCCACTGCCGTCCCAGGTTGCCGCCGTCTGGCCGGACGGGACCTTGGCCATGTAGAAGCTCGCGGGCCCGGGATGTCCCACGACGCTGTTTGCCGCGAACCCTATCGTCGAGCCCGCGGTGACCGGGATGGTGGTCACGGTACCCCTGTCCGCGGGATCGGCTTCGTAGCACCGGATCTGCGTCGACGAGACGCCGTCGGTGGGGCCGTTGGAGTAGAAGTTTAAAGTCTTGCGGACGTGCTGCCACTCGGGATAGGTCGTGCCGCCATACACCAGGCGACCGAACGTGTCTAAGTTCATCGGCCAAGTTAGCATCATACGAGATTTGGCTGATTTGATTCAAAACTTTTGTCTCTTATTGAGTGATGTTGATGGGCAGAAGACTAACAGTGGGCTTCGGCTGATGCAGCCGCCAGGACTGCCAAAGTCGCAGAGAACTTCATGCTGGCACAGCTTGTACTGAGGATTGATGGAAACAACGATATCAATTCAGGTTTGGTTGACGAAGCTCTGTAAAGTTGAAAGAGAACACTTCACTTCATGCCTCCTTAAATAGCTCCATGATTACAACTCAGCCGGGCTTGAAGAGGCCAACCTCCACCTCCGCGCAACTCCTCGCAACCTGGTCTTGTGCCTCCATCAAAAAGGAATGTGCCAATACTTTAATATCAAAGTCCGTCTCCTCACCGAGCGCCGGCGGAAATATGGGGCGCATTCCACGAATCTCCGTCGCCGACCCCTTGCCGGTCCGGAGGCTGCGCTCCGAGGAGTAACGTTGACATCCTTGCTGTTGCTCATAAACATCCGCCAAGGCTAGCAGGCCTGCCTCCTATTAATTCCAGATTCGATAAGTATAAATGAACACCCACACCTTCCGCACTTCGGGCGTGTATCGGCCCAACGGATGGACTCGCGGTCAGCTTGTCGCATTGCACGGTCTGGAGTCCTGATACGGCAGTCGATGGCTCTTGTTGCTTCTCCCGGGCCTCCATACACAAAGAATAGTTTTCATGGTCTCATTCACTTCTTCTTCCATTTCTCTGTACTGACTATCGCTCACCCACTCCCAGTCCATTGCCTTTGATTGTTCCATCGCCCTTGTCCACGGTTCCGTAGACTCGCCGACTTTGATAGGTCGCCATGCTGAGTAGCGTCTCATTTCTAATATCTTTCACCTTTCCTCCATCCGTTACGGCCCTGTCGCTAAATGATGAACATGGCTGCGGAGGAGCTGACAGTACGATTTGACTTTGACAGGGGAGATCGGGCGGAAGTTATTCAATTTCTGTGAGAATTGAAGGATAACTAAGACACATTGACTGAATGAATCTTCCATAGGTACATTGATCAACAAGCGTTCTGTCCTTGACCGAACGCAATTTCATCTTCCTCCATTCAACAACACCAAACTCAGATGTTCAGCCAGTAACCCGCAGAGTCCTTTTCAATCCAAGTCAGGGTCTGATTGAATAGGTTCTTCATCAACCAGGTTTCCCCACTGGTCGCGGTTCCGATATTCCAAACGTGCCTCACCTCTACTGTTCAAGTGAAGCTCTCTTCCACCAGGCAACAGAACGATCACCGGGGGATCGTTGTCTTCCTCCAGGGTACCAGTGGATCCCAGAGCCGCGTATTTTCGCCGCAGCATGATAGACCTGTTGCGGCGTTCCTTGCTGAAGTTTTTGAAAGCAACCTCTTCTTGAGTCATGGGAGGGGTTGGCTCCATGCCTAAGGACTGTAACATCGGGTTGCCGGGCCATCCCTCAGCGGGACGGTTGCTTCCCATCGCGTCCCAGGAGAAATTGACACCAGCCCGCTCGAGCAATCCCTTCATCTTCTCGAGGACGTGGTTCCTTAAGAAGTCCCAGTGCCGCTCTAGAGCGAAAAGAAGTTCGATCTGGAATCGGGAGCCGTACCGACAACGCTCCATGAGGGGATCCTGGCCGTGTAAGGATACCTCCTTCAATGCGGGGAACTCTCCGTCGGCGACGGCAGAGGCAAAGGTGAGCAGGCTGTGTGCCAGATTGTTGTTGACATGGGTAAGCCGAAAGTACTTGAGGGTACGCGGAAGCATGCTGACTAGGCGAGTGCCGTCTGGATCAGGCAAGCTGGTGTCGATGCGACGCAACCCGAGTTGCTCCTCTGTAGCTACGTCACCTGGCCACACCTCAGGAATATAAGAACGAGAGGTCCACATGTTAGGGACGCCGAGGATAGAGTCCTGAGCAAGCTGAACATGCTCGAGCCTTTCGAAGGAACGCAGGGTAGGAATGGTGTCGTGTCGAATGTTGTCGAGGTTTTCGGCCTCACCTTCAAAGGGCTTCCCGTGCCAACGGCTCTCCCAAAACTTCATCTCGAAGGGACCGAGCCCGAGATGTCTCAGGCTGTGGGCGCACATACGTGCCAGGCCAACAGCGAGATTTGCGGGGGAAATCTGGTCGTTTATCGTGGCACTGGGATAGTGGCCACGCTCAGCCATTAACTGGAATCTGCAGAGCTCGCCGCGGCCGAGGGTGAAGCTCTCCAAGTTCTTGATGCCTGCGGTGAGAATCTCAATGTCGTCGAGCAACAAGGAACAGTTTGTCAGGCGCAAAGTCTTGAGCTTGGAGATGACGTGGTCGGTGTCGTGGAGGAAATATTCGCCTACACCTCCTATTCCGTGAATTTCGAGTGTGGTAAGATTTCTGCAGCGGTTGATGATCATGTACGTGTCCCTGAGATCAAATTGGCTGATCTTGTCGTAGCAGTCGCCACGGTAAATGAGGCTGAGCGTCTTGATGGAATCGTACTTGGCGCGGCCGTACCGGTCCATGGTCCAGATAAAGCCACCATGCTTGATGAGGGGAAGCTCCATGTGCAGCTCGAGATGTTCCAATTTAGTGGCACGGTTGAGAACCTCAGGAAGCCAGTCGAATCCAACGGCCTCTCCTCTGGGAGCTTTCCAGATCTTGCCGACCTTGCCGCTTTCAATGTGCAGATTGGGGGTCAGGTTAGCTTCAAGGTGCTTGATGGAGGTGGCTAAGTCATTGATGCCGTTTGCAACGCTCCGCTTGCCGGCCGCCTCCAGCGCGTCGGGGTCTGGAACGTGGTCGCCAGCCAGAGTTCTCAAAAGCCTGAACAGGGCCTTCTCGTGCTTCACACCCTGCCAGGGACGGTCTCGAATCTCGAGGTAGTCGTAATTGAAGCAGACGTGGTGAAAGAGGTGGGGTCGCGCAAGCTTATGGAAGCGGAAGCAGGTCTTTGAGAATGAGATGAGTGCCTTCTGGGTATCGCGCTCGGCCTGGAAACTTCCGCCATTTCGACCGTCACAGTGGCGACAAAGGACTTCCAAAATGGAGAGAATGAGCTCGTCTGGCATGTCGATAATCTGGGTCGCTCCTTCCATCGCGACTGTTTGGGGCGCCTCATCGCTAATGGATAGGTCTGCCATCTTGTCAACGTGGGAAGGCACGAGGAGACGAGAGGAAGTGGAGTTGTAGAGGGGGGAAGAATCTTGCGTTTGGAAGTTGGGGGAGAAATTTTTGAGGGAGGCGGAGACCTGAGAAAGAATAGCCGTCGTGGAGGCAAACGATCCCTAGGAGATGTGGGCAGCCGATCGCCTAGCGTTTGATGTCCAGGTGGGTGAAAGTAGGTCAAGGAGAAAGACTTTTCCTACAGCGATTAACCCAGGCCCAGAGAAACAAAAAGGAATCGGCAACTGATTGAGGTTTGAGGTGAAAAGGAATTGGGTAAGGTAGTCGAGGGCAGGGGTGAATGAGAGACTGGGAGTTGCCATCGGTGGGCCACGTGACACGGAATATTGACTGCGGATGGTTTGGGAAGGAACGACCAAACAGGCCATCGAATGCTCCTGCTTCTTATCAAGTTCGTCGTCCGCTCTTTCCAAAGTTTACAAGTCTGGTCACCAAGTATCAGAGGAAGCAGACCAGGGCATGAGGAACACTCCGCCACTTTCCTGGCCGCTTGCCCCATTTCGCAGACACTAACCATACAACTTCAATTACGGTTGAAGCGGTCACGTACGCCATATGCATTGATGAAAATCTTTCAATCCGGGAGGCTGATCCCAAGTCGATTGACGCGAGCCAATACGGCTTGGGCTTCAACTGTCACATTATCGCCAAATGCCCGCGCAACGACTCAACAAACACGAAAAACCATTGAACCAGACACTATGCTGCTCGACTCAATATCGTCGAGACCTCAATCCTCACTTTCCCGGTCGGATTCCGAGTCGGGTCCAGAGTATGTTTCGTCGCAATATTTCCCAGGATCCTCTTCGTAAAACGTATCTTCAGTCCATCCGTAGGCTTTGTTTAGCCGCCGACCGAGCACAAGAGCCGAGTCCCCTTCGAATTTGCCCTTGTAAGGCGGAGACACCACAAGAAGCTTGCACCCGTACTTGGACGACTCGAACGCATGGTTCAATCCATCTGCTGTGCGGATCAAGTTGAATTCCAACTCCTTTACGGCCAGATTAAACGCAGGCCAGCCGACCGCTTTGCCTGACTCGGACTGTCCAATCAGGTTCTTGAAAGTCTCGACCATGTCCTCGTATTCGACTTCGATGGTTGGTGGTGCAGGCACGGGTTCCCTGGCACTGGAAAGAATATCAAGTTGAGACCTGCTAGATGATCGGGACTTGTCTGTCTGCTTGCGACTCTCGACCAGTTCCTCAGAAGGCTCTTGGGGCTCCACTGCGAGCGCTGTCCAGTCGGTCTCGCCATTCGCCTTGGCGTGATCATATTGCTTGTCCAGATACGCGAAGCTGTCCTGGATCAGATCCTCGTACAAGAAAGCCAATCTCGCGCCCACTTTCTCGGCAACGATCTCGTCCAGTCGCTCCAATGCGCCGTCGATAAGACCATCGTCAAGAGCCTTCTTGGTAAGCACGGGGCCAAGATCTTTCTTAAGCCGGTTGAGCTCCGCCTCGAGCTCTTGAGCCCGGGTAACGAAGAACTGAGCTTTCTTCCGCGAAGGAACCGGCCCCTTCTGTGCCAGTGACAGATTCACGGCCGCGCTCAGCGACAGCAAGCCCATCGTCTCAAACGCATCTCGTGGGAGCGTCGCTCCGTACTTGTCAAATTCGGTCTTGAGGTACAGCTTCGAGAGCTGTTCAACCCAGCCATGCGCCTTCTGCGGGGTCGTTTCCGGCTGGCACAGTCGGAGAAGGATGTGAAGAGGGGGGTCGCTGTCCTGAACGTCTTGCGGCTTGCCCTTCAATTTGATGTTGGGGTTTCCCACAGCATCAACCCCGTTCGACACACGCTTAAACAGCTTAGAGTCCCTGGTCAGCTGCCGCTTCAGCAGAGACTGGAGTCGGACGTAGTCAAGATGCGCAACATTCGATAGCTCCTGCAAAATGATCGATTTCCGGAGCTTGTCCGAGCCCGCACTGTCTAGTCGGCTCAGCAGCTGGTCCGCATAAGACGAGAACGCAGCGGCTTTGATGGCGCTCTGAGCAGCATCCAGGACGGCGCCGCTGGCATGATAGTCAGCTTTGAGGGGGAGGGACCTTCCCTTCTCATCAGCGATAAGCTCCGGGCGGCTTGAGAACCAGGCAGCGACTTCCCGAGCAAACATAGCCGGCTGAGAGGCGAGCGAATCCAGGTATGCCTCGTAAGCGATCTTGCGATCACGGATCAAGTCCTTGGGTCCCGGGAGAGGGTCTTCTTTTACTTTCTTGGCCGCGGGCTGGGTCTGAGAAGCACCCCGAGACCCCGGAACCTGGAGCATTTGAATGCCCTGCTCAAGTGCATCGACTGCCGCATCTGCAGTAGGCGCCACAGGGGCACTAGCCAGCTGTGGAGAGTTTTTGTTGCTGAGAATAGTTCGGGTCAACCAGGCGAGATCAAGCTGTTCGACTTCCCGACGCTTGCGCGGAATTTTACTAACTCCAGCTTCTTCGAGAATGATATTCGCGATGTCGTTGAGCCTCTGCAGAAGGAACAATTGGCGGCACAAAATCATTTCCCCGATTCCTTTGGGCAGCATATTTCCCATTCTGAAGGCCCACGCGATCTCATTCATCTTGGAGCGTGGGATTTGCACCGCTTGTCCGTATTGGTCGCTGTCAATGAACATGATGTAGGCGTCTCTGAAAGTCGCATTGACGCGGAGTTCGTGCGTCTCCATCCTCTTCTCGATGAAATCTTTGTCGTTGACCCTGTACTGGTCGATCAGGTCCGGTATGGCACGGTTGGCCATGATGTCGAGGAGGCGGTCCTCATCGGGATCGGTCAGATCACGGAGGTTCCACTCAGGCACGAGGCTGGACAGCACACCGCCGTGAGCCGAGTCCTCGGGGTGCCATGGGATATTCTCGCCGTCGTTGAGTTTAAGGATGCACTCGCGTCGCTGGTCTTGGTCCAGCGAGTCCCAGTGCCTCTGGAGCCGGCCCTCGTGCATGTCCCATTTCTTCCGGAGTGTCTCGTGTTCTTCCTGCACTTGAACATTGTTTCCGATCTGACCGGAACGCCGGTTCGCGTTGTTGTATCGTCGAGAGTTGTACGCATTCATTGTGATGAAATGGAGCAGATAGATAATTTGTTGGGCCCTTTAAACACAAGGGAGTGCATGAAAAGAAGAAAAGAACGGGCAGAATCGAGGGAGAGGGAGGTTCCGTACATACGTGTGTGAAGAAGCCCCTCCAAAAAGATCCTGGCTAGTTGCGTTGCACCAACAAATGCGAGCGTGACAAACTGTTAGAGAAAGACTCCGGTATCCCCACCGCAGCCTCCATCGAAGCCAATGATAGTTTGTGAATAAAGTTCGATGGATAGTGAAGTGTTGCTTTTTGAGAACAGCATTTCCCCTAAACGGCATTTTTACAAGGGAGGCCGTGGGGCGCGCAGAAAGTAACATGGTATCAGAAATGAATTTCTATCGGTTTGTCCCTTGGCCGATGCTTCTGCGAGGCGTCTTCAGCCACTGTCGATTCGACATGATGCGCCACAAGCAGCCACATCATCACAAGACCACCAAACTGGTGAAATGGTTCAACGTGTGCCGTTTGCGGTGGCATCCTAGGTTGTTCAAGAATGCAGCAGGGAGCTGAGGAGCCTTGATAGCTAGGTTAAATGTCCTAATTAGTTCCATCCTCTGCCGGAAGCATGAACATCTCTACACGTCGCTATGAACACTGTGCTCAAGCGGCACATATTCTTCCAAACTAATTGTAGTAAAGGAGTTGCCGTAGTACGTCTTTGGTACCCCCTTCAGCCCAATTAAGAACCAACATAATTAATCAGAACATAGTGATATGGTTAGGTATTCGAATGGTTCATTAACGTTGAATGCAACGGCGAGGTCCATCCTCTCCGAATTGAGAATCGTAGATTTGGGGTGTACTATGTAACAGGTGGTGAAGTTTTGGATGACGATAAGCAAGGAGAACGAAGACGAGATACAACGATCTCCAAAGTTACGATATTACCTATGCATGCCGGGTATGCCTGACAGAGTGACCCATTTCCCATTTGGATGCGATTGATACACGTTGCGTTGCAATTCAATTGAGTGAGTAAGGCTCCATAAGGCAACTACATTAGCGATCAAAGGTGTCAAATCAGCAGCAGCTGGTGGAGAATGAATCGTAACTGTTTCTCCAGAGGAACCAAGCTGCATGAGCTGCTGCACCAATCAGAATATAAGCTTAAGAGTTCTAGGTAACAAGACTAAAGGTGTCAAATCAGCATCAGGTGGTGGAGACTGAATCACAATAGTTTCTCCAGAGGAACCAAGCTGCATGAGCTGCTGCACCAATGAGGCTGCAGGCTGACGAGGAAGATGAGCTGCTGCACTGATTTGAATGCAGGCTGACGAGGAAGAACATGGTCGAACCCCTCGTTGCGCGGCACATTTCAAGATTTATATAGAAGGGAGAGGCTGCTGGACATTATCACAATCCATCCGTGAACACTGTTATTTTTCTTATGCTCTTCCTCTAATAAAAACGGCATCTATCTGAAATTAAATATTCTCCCCCTACTAAGACATATATTTGCCGTACTCTTCGTATCTCTAGCATTAAGACCTATAACCTTAAATAACTGTCGACTCGTCCTCTGTGCCACACTTTTCTGACACCCTCTCTAAATATAAATGGCATCCTCCAAGAAGCCATCTCATTCTTCGTAAGGCTTGTTACCGTTCCATTATTTCAGGTGCTCCAGATATTGATCATCCTCTCTAGCCCCGTGTTTTCGTCCCGGTCTTTCACTGATGCCTCAAGCACCATCGCCCGCAACGGTTCCCCTCCGAGATCTACATTCGAGGCCACCAAGAAGAACAAGGCAGAACACAAGAATGTTAGTAATGAAGGGAAGAAAGACAATGATGGCCGCCATGTTGCCGTCATGACATTGGACTTGTCCTGCATCGGATCACAGTTTGATTAGCTCAGCGACTGGATACACCGGTCGACGCGCCGTCAACCTTTGTCATGAGATGAATGAGTACTTCTAAATATTCTTGGATACGTTGCTCGTGTATTGGTGTCAGAAGAAATTTGACATCACGAAGAAAGGCCCAATCGGCAATAACATGGTTCCATAGATGCAGGCGGCTCTCTAAGTCTAATGAACCATCATTCCAACGTTAAATGTCTGGAGTATACTTAGTAGTACAATAGGGCAATGTTTTCACTTAAATATTCAGTCTTAAGTCTCTTCAGAGTCGAGACTACATCCAACGAGCCTGTGTCTCTAATACCACTTTATCAGCAATTCTCCCGTTGACCTTTTTATTAAGGCTTTGTCTCACTTAAACTTGCAAAGACGGGCTTATTCATCTAGTTATTACACGTGTCAGCCTCCGTTCGTATGCAAACTGTTACAATGATCAAAACTGAAGATGCCTTTCGTTCCTAAGCCTGTAGCAATAGATAACCACGGGGAAACAGCCTAGTGAGTCTATTATTTAAATCCTTTGACGAATAGATCCTTTTCTTTTAAATGACGGGACCACCGTATTATCACTGCACCCAAAATCGCGGGAATATTTGTTACGAAAGTACCTAGAGATGCTCCAGACCTCCTGTCAACGTCAAAGATACCGCAAAGGGAAAAGAGCAACTTGGGAAGTAATACCACCTTCAACACAACGAACACCTGGCGATGCCTCGCTTTGAGAATCGAATAACTATTGCCGACGCAATGGCATTGCCAAGACGCATCCTGGAAGATCATCAGATCGCCAAGATTCACCGAGAGTAATGAATACAACTCTCCCC
Source organism: Colletotrichum sp. SAR 10_86 (assembly GCA_025327125.1). Taxonomy (NCBI): domain Eukaryota; kingdom Fungi; phylum Ascomycota; class Sordariomycetes; order Glomerellales; family Glomerellaceae; genus Colletotrichum; species Colletotrichum sp. SAR 10_86. The sequence goes on from JAKMWW010000123.1 coordinate 104,926, forward strand.
TCCCCGCCGAGATGGCAGCATCCGATCTCTCCAACCCTGAATCTGGACCGTCTTGGCCCACTGTCAATCTCGCAGTAAATTAATTAGCCTCCCATCCCGACGGGATCATCACATCACCCAAGCATTGGTCACTGCGACAACAGATCTGATGCATCAAATTTATTATTCCTATCAAGCACGTCCCCAGCCAAATCTCAGCAAATGGGAAACCCCGGCGACCACGACAGGTCCCTAAAGGGTATGAAGTCTCAAAACATTCATTTCCATCATCAAAAAGAAAAAAGGCCAGCGCGCTCACTCATCCTTCAATGAGAGGGGATCCCAACTCCTTCATATGCAAACTGAAAAATAGAGCGAGCTGACAACCTTTGGGAAACTGCCCGCGAGGCATTCTGCGTACCACACGGAACGTCTTCTCGTCGCGTACCCCAAACCCCGCGGCAGCCCCTGGTCTATACCTCTTGACGAGGGACCCAGGCGAGACGCTTAGGCGCCGTTGCCGTTGTAGGCAATCAGGTTGGGGGAGCTGTTGAGGGTGCCGGTGATCTTGTTGGGGGTGGCCAGCGCCTTGATGCGGGCGGCGATCGAGGCGGGGGTGGACAGGCCCTCGACGGACTGGAGGTAGTTGACGAGTCCAGCAACGTGGGGGGAGGCCATGGAGGTGCCAGAGATGGTGTTGGTGGCGGTGGTGGAGCCGATCCAGGTGGAGAGGATGGAAGAACCAGGGGCGAAGACGTCGAGGGAAGTGCCGTAGTTGGAGTAGGAGGCGATGGCCCAGGTGCTGGTGATGGCACCGACGGTGATGGCGTTGGCGGCGTTGGCAGGGGAGACGTTAGCAGCGTTCTGGGCATCGTTACCGGCAGCGACGACGGTGGTGACACCGGCGTTGTAGGCGGAGTTGATGGCGGTGGTCCAGGCGGTGGAAGAGGGACCGCCGAGAGACATGTTGATGACGGACTTGCCGGCACGGCCGTTGCTGGTGATGTCGTTCACAGCCCAGTTGTAACCGGCGAGAATGACGGAGGTGGAGGCAGAGTTGCCGACGAAGACCTTGACGGAAACCAGGGTGGTGAGCTTAGCGACACCGTAGGTAGTGGAGCCGATGGTTCCGGCAACGTGAGTGCCGTGGCCGAGGGTGTCGGTGTGGGCACCGCCGGCGGCGTTGTAGCCGAGAGTAGCACGGCCACCGAAGTTGGTGTGGGCAGTGTTGATGCCGGAGTCGACGACGTAGGCGTAGGTGCCAGTGCCGGCGGCGTTGTCGTAGACGTAGGTGGTAGAGCCGGAGGTCTTGTGGGAAATAGTACCCAGGCCCCAAGGAGCACCGGTCTGGCTCACGATGGCGAAGAGAGTCCAGATCTGGTCACGCTCAACGGCGACGACCTAGTGGGGGTTAGCATGAGATTGAAGCTTGTTTGGCTGGATTCAAGCTTACATCAGGGTTCTTCTTGATCTCCTCAATGGTGGCATCGTCGAACTTTCCAGAGTAGCCGTGGAACTTGTTGAAGGAGTAGTTGCGCTCGATACCAGCAAAGGCACGCTTGTCGAGGTTGCGGCTCTGGAGCTGGCTGACCCAGTCCAAGTGGCCGTCGAGGTCGCGGGCAGAGACGCCCTCCTTGAGGGTGACGATCCAGCCGTTGGGAACGGTTTGGACGGAGAACTCAGAGGGCTTCTCGACGGGAGCAGCGAAGCCGCAGGCCGCAGCCGCGAGGATAGCAAAGCGCTTGAAGCCGACCATGATGAAAGATTGACCGAGATGCTGGGATTGGAGTTGGGAATCTCAGAGAAGAGGTGAGCGTGGTGAGGAAAAGAATACTCCTTCATCGTGGGCTTTTCGTGAATGTTATATACTTGTAGATCACCGCGATGGAGCTCTTCGATCTCGAGGCCTTCCACATCTGAATGGCATGCAAGGCCTTAGGTGATCCAGGCGGTCGATGGTGTGGCACCGCCGTGTATGCGGCCAAGCCGTGATGCTTCCTTCGAGAAGCTGTACGTACCAAGCTGCACCCCGGTCGACGTCCAGCCGCTTCCACAGGGTCCAAGCCATGGCGAACACCGTTCAACTTGGAATATGCAGCCGAAGACGCCATGTTGGTTGCAGCGAGCGAGACAAATCGATAAGACGATGCAAGAAGGGGAAGGAGAGTACAAATGGCGCCATGTGGCGACATGAATCGGCCATCCCAGAAAGCTTGTGCGACGACATCAAAATGAGGAAGTTGATTGACAATGATGTTGTTGATGCAGCGGTCGGCGGGGAGGAGGTTATGTAGGTCGGACTTGGCATTGCAACAGAGCTATCAAATGGTCGCGCGTGAGGTCGAGGTTGGGCAGCAGACAAGCCGGGCTGGCGGCTCAGAGCGTTGCGCCGTCACATGAGGCGTGCAGCCAGTGAGTTGCATTGAGTACCCGAGAACGACAGAAAGAACGCAAACAAGCTCATCCTGTGGGTGTTGAAAATGCGACATATTGGCGGTTGGACGACCGACTGATTTCTGGCAGACTGGGTGAAGTTGGAGACGGATATTTCGCGGTGACAACACCGGCAGTTGATAGAGCTATCCCAATCAGGAGCAGCTCTAGCCACTCAGAGAGACTTTTCAAAGGTCACCGGGGGCGAATCCGCCAATAACAAGGGTTACGCAAGAGACTATCGAACATTAGCAATTTGCCTCAGAGACCACCAGTACCGTGAGCGGAACGGCAGTGCCAAGGCTAGATTATGCATAAAATAGAGGATCCGTTATGTGACCGCTTCGTTGTCTAAACCCCTGTTGGCTGGCCGAGGACCGACGACCCTCTTCCGTAGGAGACATGAAGATGGGGTATACGCAAAGCAAGTTGTGACTGGGTAAATCGGGGTCGGCGGGTATTTCGAAGTCAACTAAAGCGCGAATTTTCTGGTAAACCTCGCAGACTCCAGGCCCCCGCCAGATCTGTCTCCGCCATTGTGCTCAAGTCGCCTTCGGAAGGCGTTCGGGTTTACGTTCGGGTCTCTTGCGGATGTGTGGTGCACGATACCGAAGACAGTAGTGAGTCGTGGTTCGTCGGATGGGGGGGTTGATCCTCGTGCGTCTACACGATGTAACCCCAAGTGAGATATCTCGCCTTCCCTTTTCGGAGATGGGCCGTGCTGCGTGGCAGTCGGCGATCGGAGGGGTAGGTAAAGCTCTGGGGTATTGGGGGCTTTTTGGAGCTTGAATGGACCCAGGAAACGATGGTGAGGGCTAGACGTCGAATGGCGAATGATTCGTGATGGCTGTCGAGGATGACTGAAGCGATGCGATGGCACTCAAAGATGTGGGATGGAGGTATGCTGTCGGAGTCAGGACGCGGGGACCGTTACATAGGGACATCGGTCTGTTGGTGTCAGGCGCCAGAGGTAAGGCGGTGGATAGCGACTGAAAGCTACACTCCGTAGGATCGAGGTCCGCTGCCGGAGGGATGTATTTCGTAATGATGTGACGCAAAGGGGCCCAGATAAGAATGCCTGCTCGTCCGTCAGCTTTCCTGATTGTTGCTCATGTGCAGTTCAGCTTGGGATGATGATAGGTCGTCTGCAAGAGCTGTAAAGTGTGCAAATGCGCGCAAAACAAGCAAGCCCTGGCGAAGTTTGTTCAGGTGGTTGGAAAAGACGAACGGTCAAGCTCATGTGGAAGAGAGAAAGGGGAAGCAGGCCGGTAGATCCCTGATGGAGCACTCACGCAATGGGGGCCGCAGCTACCTGCCCCTCACCACCAAAGAGCTTCCCAGCACCATCCTTCTTTCCTACCCCGCTGCCAATCACGATAAGGCGACTGGGCCACAAGAGATCTCGGCAGCTGCTGGTCTGTGCTGGAAAGCGATCGGGTCCAGGCCTGCTGCTCAGGTATGTGTTGCTGATGCCATTCGATGTTGTTTTGCTCTGCTGTGTGCCTCTGAATGCTCAGTGGACGCCATCAGCGCCCGACCCCTGGTTCCTGAGCAAGATCCTTGCTAACGTCTGTACGCTGTACGCCGTCAGCAGCCACTTTCATTGTGTTGGAATAGGGTTGCCAAGACATGTTTAACTGCTATTTCTTTGGATCAGTCTTGTGGCCATATTGATCCAATTCCTCGGGATAGAAATAACTTGCGCCACATCATCATCCTCCGAGCCGCCGATCTCACGCGCCGAACACCAGGACACCAGGATTGAGCCACGATCCATCCACGAAGCACATGTGAATCGTGAAAAGAACCAGGGATGAGATAATGAACCCGGTCGATTGCCTTACCTCGGGGCCCGCTGTTCGCCTTTTTTCCGTCGGCAAGTGGGGGCGCGGGATCCGAGCGGAGCAACTTGTGGCCTGAGCTTCACGATAACGTGATAAGATAGTGGGACTGGCCGCTTTAGCGATGCTGACTACATCTCAAATAGCCACTCACAGCTCTCAGATAAGCGGGTCTCCGGTAGCCAATCCAGATGAGCTTCACTTTCAGCAGATTCATTTCATGGTGTTGTTCTCCTCATTTCCGGCTTGTCAACATCCACCAATGTAACGTCTTCACAGCTCCAAGCTTAAGCTTACTTTCTTGCTTGGGTTGTCCTTTGCTTTTGTCCTTCCAGAAACGTACTACGCTGCGTACTGAGAGTGGCACGAAGTGGAAGAATAGATGCAAGCCACGTTTGGTCACGAACGGCGAGTGACATACCGTACAGCTCGGCCAATTCTTGAATTACCCCTGCCTCTATCGGTGCTCTTCCTTGAGCGGCTGCTAAGGTCCGCGCCGCTGCCGAAATTCTGCTTGGCTTGGGGTGCGTTGTGAACCATCGGGTCTAATTGCCGTAGAGACAATACCTTTATGCAAATCAAGTTTTGTCACAGGTTTCGCCATGTAAGCATTGCGCGAGAATAAACTCCAGTTGAGAGCTGAACAAAACATAGCCATCGTCTTTATGATCGACACCAGGTCCATCCAATGCAGTGTTCCAATAGTTTAAGCAGTAACAACGGCACCCTTACCGGAACAGTCGAGTTGCACAAGCTGTAATTCAGGTGAGCCGGCCGTCTGCAACTGCATCCCATCTTTGATGGGTCCCAAAGGTTGGGCCTGCCTCTTGCCTAACCCGCCGTCCTGTTTTCAGGCCGCCCCGCGATGCCCTTAGTCGCTCAAAGAGGGAGGTGCCCATCAAGGTGAGGCTCTAATACGCACCTGTACTATGCATAGTGTGGTGGCATCGACGCAGAAGGAGCGTTTCTGGAAGGTCGCACTTCCATTCTCTCGGCGCCGATGACGCTTTCCCCTACAGCAATGGTGGCATGTGGTACTTTTGCTTCAAGCCGTCCACAAGGTCTAGCCTCACGACATGGACCTGCCATGAGCAGTTGTCACCCCTGAATCACCCCTCCAGGAACTTCCGGCATTCGTGGATTTCAAAAGGCTTGGCTCTCCTGCTCTCCAGGGTTCTTCAGCGTTCCCGCGAAGCGCCGCTGCAAGATCCTCCTCGCCAAGACCAAGCCACTGGAAACACCAAGCTTTCACCTTCCCTTCGCGATGATCTCCTCCCGAGTTTGCCGCTGCCCACCGATCCTTGGCGGAAACGAACAACCATCGAATCCAGCTTCCAGATCACTGAGATCCTCTCCGTACCTCTACGGCCTCATTGCGGATATTGTCACTTCATCGTCACACGATCCGGACATGCCGTGGCATCATCGATTTCGTTCTCGGACCTTTCAACTATTCCGATATTCGTTACCTGCTCAGAGACATAATCCTTCACGATCTAGACAAATGTCCCAGATCTTCGCAGCTGAGTCGACGTGACAGCGGCCTCCGGAGGCAGATCCGGCTGACTCCGAACCCGCTCTCGTGCGCCCACTGTCTACGCCCCTCCTGTACCACGTCGCAATTAAGCCACGCCGGAGGCGCCCCGTTGACGCAAGCCTCGGCACCTGCCTTTTCAAGCCAGCTTCCGACGCGCCATTGGCGTTTATTTGTCTTGCAGTGAGAGGGCTCACCGTCGACGTCACTTCACGATGCATCACCAGGCACAACGCAAAATAACCCTCGTTATTCGCAATATCCGAGGAATCATCGATTGCAGACTCCCTGGCTTTCTAACTCTCAGACTTTGTTGGTTACGATGTTCTCAGTTCCTTCATTGATCGCGCCATCAGGACTTCTCAAGCGCTACTGCTCTCGCTCCCCGCCTCTCCGTCTTCTTTGCCTCTCGCCGTCACCAGCTCCTCTTGCTCTGTTGTTTCGCTGTCTTACGCATACCCGACAGACCCCTTCTGTGCTCGAAACTCCATTCTGCCATACACGAGGCGTGTTGTTTCTGGCACACGGTTGATTTGTTCTTTGTCCAAAATTGCACCGATCCAGCTGCCAGAAAGCGTCGAGATGACCGCATTGAAAGCTTCCAGTGCCAGCAATGAGTCTACACATCTTCGTCTAACAAATTTGGAAGAAGACTGAAACTTTTTAAAGGTGAGGATGCAGTGTTTCGACTTCAAGGTTTGTATCGCAACTGAGATTAGGAACTGATTGTCGTGATGTCGCTGCCGTTCTACGATGTTGTATAACGTGCAGGGTACAGGACATTGATCTTTGGTCTACAATCCTTTCCCCAAGCGCCTCGACCGTATGCGATGAGTGAATCACGAGAACTGTCCCTAACTAAAGACGACTGGTATGAGTGACGTAAAGTAGATCTCTAAAGACTTTTTCGAACGCCAGGTGAATATGATGGTTGACATACTTTCGACGAGCAACGGCGTTGACATAGTGATTCACAGTAAACCATCGAGACGGCCACAGCATTCACTGATCCAAGCGCAGCATGCAAATATTGAGAGTTCCGACAAAGCCGTTACACCATTCTTTGCTACTGCTATTTCCGGACTCGAGCTGTTGGCTTGCCGAACTGACCCGCGCAAGTCGGGGCCCTGGGATCAAGTCGTCCCGCCAAAAACAATTTTCCCCTATCAGGACAAAGCATGTTCAGATAGTACCCCCTATTGCGAGGGGCTATAAGTCACAGAGGGTATCACATGTTCCAACCATATTCATCTGGTCTGAACTCGATGTCATCTGATGAAACTTAGCCAGGTGGGGCAGGAACTTCGCATAAGGTTCAAAAGCCGAGCACATCGAAGTATGACGAAGTCAAAATAAAAGTTGACTTCAAGATCACCGGGAAAAGGATTCTTCCCAACAATTTCTGACTTTCTCTTTTCTGTGGCATGTGATACATCATCACCCCCGCTGCGTTCTGAATACCCGAGACAGCGCCACCATTCACCCAACCTACTCTGGTACAGCTTCCTTCTACCAGCCAGTGAAATCAACTAGTGTGGATGGTGGGCATCCTGCATTATCAATCCGAGATTTCCGACTGATCGAGTATCCCGCGAGACCCCGCTGTTACGCAAGGGGACGAAGGAGCTACTGGTAATCAGTAGCTGTAATCAGTAGCTCCTTCGTCCTCTGCGGCCCCTTTAGCGTGATGCGTGAACATCACAACTCTCGTATCAAATGATGAGCTTTGCAAATAATAGCTTCACAACATCGACTTGCCGACTCTACATCTTTCATCACCGCAATGGCTCTCGTCCCGCGTTTGGACCCCTACAAGCGACTCTTGTCGAGATTCTATGAGGCCCTGGTGCTGCTATGGATCTTGCGCCCGGTAAATGGGCCACATATTATATCTCGTCTCGGGAACTACAGTTTGCAAGATGTTCGGAGGCGGTTTTTGAGGAATCTTTGCTTCATCTGCGATTATGACAAGGGCGGCAAGACCACGACCGCAATCGGTGTGGAAGACACTGCTGACGGCCACATTTTCTGGGTATCGTCGAATGAAGGTGCCAAAGATCGCGTAGTTGAGTTTCTCAACGGGGTCTTGAAGCTTTTAAAACACAGCAACGGACATCCTGAAGGCCGCCGGGTCGCGGAGCGAACGTTGATGGCCGACTCCTTGGAATTCGCGAGACGCCGTCTTCATAAAGAGTCAAGAATCCTGCAAAGCGCAGCGAGAAGATGTGCTGAAACACTGAACATCCATCAAATCTTCGGTAAGCCAGACTCTTAAGACTTTCCTGGTTTACAATTCAATGTTTACAAAGCTTCATAGACACATTGAGTGTTTGGCTCAGACGCTTTGAGGAAGCTGGAGAGGATGATATCCTAGTGTGCTTGACTGCTTACCGTGTCCGTCATGACGACCACATGCGTCTCATTGAGCAACTAGGCCAAGAGACCGAAGACGGCGTCATTTCCCTGAACGAAATGCAACCGTTTCGCGACGCACACCATATGATTAGCCGTCTCGCAGCCCACGTGCGGGTCGTTTCTCAGTTGTTTAACGATGCTAGCCGCCTTCAGTCTCTTCTCAAATCGTACCATGTTGACAAGGTCCCCAAGCCGCCAGCCGCGACGGTCCCAGACGTTGACGACCACATGACCCTCAAAGGTATTCTCAAACGCCTGCTTCAAGCAGGAGACGAGCGCTACGAGACATACCTGAGCTACCTATCTCACATGGAGCCCCAAGTAAACATCGAGAGGCGTCTTCGTGATATATTTGATCTGGAAGAGCCCGGAACCCTCCGGCCATGCGTTCACGCGGACATCCAAATGCTCCACCACTTCCACGACGACCAGCGCAACTTCGTTGCGGACGATCGTTACGTCGCTTGTAGCAAGTTCGCATGCATTTGCTGCAATTCCTACTTCCGGAGTCACCCTGCCAACATCACTCTTCTCGACTGCCATCAGAAAACGTATCCGAATTGGGGAATATTGCAGCTTCCAGCGGGCGTCAAAGACAAGCGATGGCTCGATCAGCGCAGGATAATCAACGCAGTTATCCAGGACCTTAAACGCATGGTCGTGGATCAAATTTCCCAGCGCCACATATCAAGTCTTAATCACCCCGATTCGGTATCTCAGTTTTCGACCATTATGGGAGATGAACAAGATGACACAGACTCCGGCACAGACGTGTTTGAAGATGGGAGTAGTGGAACAGATACCGGTACGAGACAAACTTGGAAACAAGATTGATACGTAGCTGACACTCTGGGTAGCAGGCTTCAATGAAGATGGATTGGCTGCTCGAGCTTCGGAAATCTCTCTGCAGGATGAAAGTCCTGGAGAAGATTCCGATACAGGGAGCGGTGTACAGATTTAGTCACTTTAATCCCACGTTTAGACGAAGGTTTCCCAGTAGTCAATTTGTATTTCCTGGTTGTATTTGGATATTTCTTGATAAAGAGAGTTGGTTTTGGTGTAAAATAGCAAACGTCCGTCCCAAACCTCAGTAGTGACAGGAAGCAATAAAAAGAAAATTGGTGGTAAAATCACTGAACACCTCAGTAGCCCTCCTTTTCGAGGGCGCGTTTAATGTGTTTTTTGAGGTTATCCACTTTGGTGAACATCTTGCCACACCGGCAGACCGAGCGGGGCAAGTTGAAGTGGGACATGAAATGCTTCTTCATGTCCCGTTGCCAAGCAGATCTCCTCGGGCATCTCGGAAAGGCGCACAAGACCGGTTTGTAGTGAGTCCGGAGATGCTTTCTTCACCCATATTTAGATATTTACTGTCATGTTTGGAACGGACTCCGGGTTGCTTACCTTCTGCTGCTTGGAGTCTTGAAACCTTTGCAGCATCTTGGCCAGGTGCACCAATATACATCACCCAGGTGACCCAGTTCATCGGGGATGTCGGGAATTCGCCGTTCATCAAATACAATCAATTCAAATTCCACACGTGACCCATCCCGGAGAAGGACGTTGGCTGGAGGGACTTCAATAGTGCGCTCAAAGCCGTGTGGCGGCAGAGAAAGGTCAATCAGGTCCGAACCCGAGACCAGAGTTTGTTCCTCGGAAGATACACTGTCGCTGGACTGACGAAAGGCCTACAGACCTTGTGACTCATCATCCAGGCAGAAATCCGCAAAGACGTAGCTCGGGCTGCTCGTTAAGTCGAAATATCCTGTGTTGGAAACGTTGTCGACCCAACTCTCATCCGCCCACAAGTCACCCAGGGCTTCGGTCAGAAGCGGGCCCTCGGGGTAGTCGTTGGAAAGCGCAATGTCGAGGTCCAGCTCTGCAAGTAGGCCTGCCGAGAAGATACTGTCCTCTCGGGCGCTGGCGTCGAACTCGTCTTCGGGTACTGTGTCGTGGTCAGATTATAAGGTTCAAACAGAATGGAGCAGAATATCTCACGATCGTTATCCATTGAAAGATTGTATATCCTCATCAATCATGCACCTCCTCCCTCATCTACGACGCTACATCTTGTCACAAAAGAAGCTGTTAAGTGAGGGCGATGTCGATATTTAATACTATGGCATAAACGTATTGTTGAGGCTGTTCTCGACACAACTCCTTTAACCTAGCCTCAAATTACTTCCTACGACTGTCAATTTGTTGAGCTTGTCGTCATCGCGGTCGATTGGAACTTTGTCGCGTCCGCATGTGTTGCCGAGATACTTTACAGGGATGATGGAGGCAGGTCAGTTGAGGCACTGATAAGGAACACAATCCGATGTGATGTCTGGCTGTCAGGTACACCGGCTAGCAAAGTTAAATGATGGAGGATTCTGCGCAGTACGAAACCGAGAGAGAAAGTACTCGTCTCATCCCTGTGTAACTGCAAGCTTCGGCAGCGAGGTGTGCATTTTCACCTCCTGATCTTCCATCCAGCAAGACCATTGGAAGAGACCAGAAGCCCATGGGTTGAAATGACTTTGGGATCGCAGACAGTGCAGGCGACCGCGTTTGCGACGGCTGCCTAATTGCTTGACGTCCTGACAACATCGCTAGTACTGGGACCCGCGGGTGACTTATCGGTTCTACGCAGTACGCGGTTTTTGTCACTTTCCAATCATTATACTGCAGAACCCGGCGCGCTCGCATTGGAAGCCCTTCCAGGAAATGAGGCAATACCCTGGCTGTCACAGGAGCTTACAGCGTTTGTTTCTGGCTCAACTTAGTCTTCGTCTTGGACATCTGCAGCGTTTTCGGCGACCAAGACTTGGAGTAAGTGGATGTGGACAGCAGATAGGGAGCCGTAGAAGCCTCTTACAGGCTCCTCGAGGAGATATTCGACAAATTAGGTCCGAACTTAAAGGTTGTGATCTGTTGTCAATACGTAACGATAGGTCATCTTAAGATTTATAAAATATTATGGAGGGCAGCCCAAACTCCCCCCTCAAATCAACTATTCTCGAGCGTCAAAAGCAATGGAGGATTTGGCAAAACCAATTCACTTGGATGGTTCGAGAATGCCCACTAGCTGGGACCGCTGCTCCACGTGTGGTGTTCAAGAATTTCGTCCCCGTTTCGCCAACTTTGATACTGAGAGGAAGAACGATACCCTGCTGAGACAGATCTTGGAAAGAATATATCATCCATGCGTCAATTGGTACAGAGAATCCCTCTTTTCATCATTGCAGCAATTTATTGACGTCTTTGTCACTTTGAAGAAATGGCCTAGGACCGTTTACATTCGACGAGAAAGATGCAGGAGTCTGGTTTGCTTCGCCCCAATGAAGTGAAAATGATGCAGAGTTTAGTAGACAAGGACTTCGTCAATTGAAATAGCCTTTTGAAAAGGCTGTGTGATTCATATAGAACCTCCGCACGTGAGGTTATACGTCAGTTAACGACCAGGTTGACAAGTGGCCAAGAAGACAAAGTAAGAAGTTGATTGTCGTATGACGAATAGTACAGGATTCAATGTTAAGTACTTCAGGAATGTGCATACTTAACAAGGATCATAGAAACCGCTCGAAACTGGTGGTTTACGTATAATAACGTCATCATGACTATGATGCTTTCCAACGCAGATCAAGAAAGACCCATCAAATGTGAAATGAGATGGACTCGGAGAGATGCGTTAGATATCTAAGGGCAGGGCGTTGAATGAAGCGTGTGTGAATTTGATGGGTATGATTGGGCATGTTCCTCAATCCATGGATCCGCTGCTGGAGGCCGACCATGCTAGTTCAGACATGGACGCCACTGCCTATTGCCAGCAATGACGACTGGCAACAGATCAAGACTTATAAAGGCCTGTAATCTTCCCATCATACGCCATCGACTCCAGTACGACTTCTTACTCCTAGAGTGGCTCGGCTTGCTATTTCAACATCATGGGCGTCCAGGTCCCCATGGCTAAAAAGACATTGAGGGTATGTGGCTGCACTTTCTTGGTCATGAAACCCTATCCCATTTAATTCAGTGCTTTACCCGGACTGCCAAGACATCCCCACTGCCGAGCATCTTATGAGGAATGTAGTTGGGGACGATGTAGTTAGCACGATGCCTCAGCTGGAAGAAGTAGATGTCACGGCAGGCGCAAACTAATATTTTTGAGACCTCACAGGCTTTGTTAACGGACGGACATAATCCCGAGTTTTGGTCAATTGAAAGTATACCAGCATCTCCAACTGAGTCCGCTACCGAGCATGTCCCGTTCACGGAAGGCACGGAAGATACCAGCGTTGTCCGGCCTCTTCATGACGACCTCACAAACATCGGCCCAGACATGAAGCCCCCCAGTCCGATCTTGGAAGGTGATTTTGCTGACATTAGGTACAATAGAAGCGTCCAGTGCTAATAGGAATGAACAGGCCCAGACACCTTTGCGGGAAAGGCTCGGCGTGGTTCCGTGGATTCATCGATCTCCCTCCGCGATTTGTATCCGAATCCGATGATATGGTTCTTACCGTTCAAGACGCAACAGAAAATTTTGACCAATGTCCAGACCGTTCTGGGAGAGAGTTACGCCGACTTCGCGAGCAAGTGGATCCCAGCAATCTTACACGACCTTCGGCCCCAGCGCGCATCGACAGGAGACTCGCCATTGACTACTGCCGCCGACAAGAAGCTCTGTTATCAGCTTCCAAGCAATGCGTTGGCTTTCCGATCCGCTCAAAGCACCCGGCTAGCCTTCCGTTCGGCCAAGGAGCTCCGAGAAGCAATTTTGGAGCAAACCGCATTGGACGTATGGGAAATCTATATTATCCTAGACTCAGCTGCAACAATAGCTGAAGGACTCTGCAACGATACTGGGGCAAAGAGAATTCGGGGTCTCAAGCAGGAAATTGAACAAAGACTGGAAACAGCGGAGGCGGCTGGAAGTGAGATGCGCGGTCGTTTGACCTTGCAACTTAGGGACATTTGTCGCCAAAGAGAAGAAATAGACAAGAAAGAAGATGTACTCACATGTGAGATGCTGGAGAAGAAGACTGAGGAAAAGGTTGTCTTGAGTCAAAAGATTGAGGCGTACTTGGAAAGTAATTTCGAGCAGGTGCAGAAAGACCAAAAGACTTGAAACGAACATGCTTGATAATATTTCGAGAACCCAATTTCACGATAGTTTCATGGTTTTTCATGACAAAAACAGCCGACTTTTGACCTAAAGCAACTCTATCCTGATGGGGCTGCTTCCGCTTGTGCAATTGAGATGCACGCATGGATTGATTTTCAAGTTGTTATTGCGGTGGAATCAAGCCTTCTTCCCTTCAAACTTTTCTTCTTCGCAGTTTGTCGCCTGGAATACGGTGGAACCAAGAAAGCTCGGCTTCCAAAGCATTAATGTACAGCTGTTTGTACCACCTAAGTCTGTTTTGACTTTGAATCGGCCGTTGGTTGGCATGGAAGATTCAGCTTGGCGTTGATAAAATGCTATGCTCTGTGTCCCGTACCATGACTGATGGGCTCAAAGTTCCAAGTTAGTTTATTTGAGCACGGATGAAGGCACTGGAAAATTTCATGTGTTATTTCTTCGCTGCCATTGGGCAGGTTTCACATCGTGAAGTCATGACTGTCGGAGGCCGACCACGACAAGCCAGGGGTGGCGTACGTTGTCGTGGTCCATGATTTCCACTTTCTAGCCAGTCTTAAGTAGAAAGCTCGCCGTCTGTCTTAATTTCTATCAATTCTGCCTTCGTAATGTAACGATTCAGATTTCAAACGCAATTTTTGAGATCTCTTGCGTTCTGAGATGTACGATGGCAGACCTCTACAGTTTCGGAGAATGCCAGCAGGTATACATTGCCTGTCGTTCTATTTTCAAAGGTCGTGACGCGAAAATACGGAGGTTGCGTAAAACGAAAAATGCCCTGCAGCGGAATAAATCACTTGTGGAATCTCTCGTACGAGACATGGGCGAGGAAAAGGTTACCAACATCGCCCTTTATCTCTTGAAAGACAGGGTCTTCACGGATGAGACAAAAGCACATGCTAGGTTCCCAGATGCTTTCCAGACAAACGAAGGGGTGGAAGGTGGCATCACTCACTCAGACACTGACATGACTGCATCGGATGTGGTCGACCTCGACGGCCATGCCTTTTCTTCTGATGACGATATTCACATCATAAGAACCCCAGACTGGGACTCGGGAAGCAACATGGGCAGTGCAGAATGTGAGAAGGGAACTGGAACATGTAAGAGCACATTCAGAAATACCTCATCCATGCGTAGTGATTTTCAGGTTCTAACGACGACAGTTGCGAAACCTGGACATTTACCGAAAGCGGGGCTGCCGACTAGTAAACAATCTTGTACAACGCCGATTCCTTACAATACGCAGCGTCGGCTACTTGTGACCTTACAGTCATTATTGAATGAGAGCTGCTTCAACTTCATGAGTATCTGGATTCCAAAGATGCTCCATGATGTTGAGGCCCGTCAGTGCGACCCAGCAGGTGGCTCCGCCTCATTGAATGTTACCCCCGGGGTACATTGTTATCAGCTTCCGACGAACGCAATGAACTTCGTCTCTAGCGACGCAATAATCGATGCATTCAAATCGGCAAAGTCGTTGCAACAGGCCTGTAGTCAGATGAATCAGATGACTTTGGACGACATTTTTGGGATGCTAGAGCCGGCTATGACGGTAGTTAAAGGTCTTCGCAACACTGTCGGCGCGTGTCAAATCGGAGAGCTCACGAATGAGATCGGTTCACAACTCGTGATCATAGAAATAGCCAAGGCCGAGCTTGCAGAGCGCGTAGCCATGGAAATGGGGGATATTTGCCGGCTGCGAGAAGAACTTGACAAAAGAGAACAAGCCTTGACCGACGAGATGGCGAGAGAAGAAAGCAACCAGAGCACGTTGCTTAGTGGCACGATTGACAGATTTCTGGACAACACATTTGGAAAAAGCTCAGAAAACCTCCAGGCTCAACCAGCATGGACAAAGGCCACTGAGACGTTCACTCAAGATGCGACTGGGTAATCTACCGAGGAGTCCGCTGAAGAGTTTGCTGAATGGTGGGATGACTACATGGGATTTGATTTGTTTGCTTGAGAGAAACTCATGTTGTGTTCACCAAACCTACTTTCGTTCACGTCCGTAACAGACGCTTGGGATTTGTCCAGGCTGACGCGTATTGTGCGCGGCTGACAAACGTCGTGATTGATAGGACTAAGATCCAATTGAATTCCTTTTAGCCTAAGCGCTTCGAAATGCGTGTGAAATAAATAATCCTCAAGCCGTGGCTGGATTTTATACTTGAGCCCTGCAGAGAAACCATTACGTAGTGATTTATACGTAAATATAGCAAAACGGCCCATTCATCGTGTCTAATAAGTCGCCTAGTTTCATCTTCGGTGCATTGACGGATAGATCAACATCATCAGTAAGTGTGCCATTAGGTGCTGTAGGATCCTTGCTGTTCGTCGTGCCAGACACTGCAGTTAGTCGAGAATCGAGATCTTGCAATTGCCAGATCCACCAGGTTCTGTCAATCATGGCGTGGTGTAGCCAAAAGGCCGGATCAGCTGGGGAGTTAAAGAAATCCTGGCGATTGAATGATTCAGCCACATTGACACTCGGAAAATGATCAGCTTGATACAGAGGCATGGGGATTGCTTACACCACCTGGATCTCCACCTATCGTGGTATGCCCTCCTCCGTGGACACCGGGGTTGCTTCTTTGCATGTCGCCCTGCATCGAAGTCTGAAACGAGTATATGTCCTTGTTCTTGGTGATAAGATCATAAGTGTAAGTTTCTGAAGTGAATTTCGAAGATTCGGGATTAATGTCGCGTCGCAGACAGCGGGGGTTGTATCCAAGCCCGTCTTTCCGTGGGTTTGGGGGAACGTCCTTGAGCCGGGATGCGACCGGCCCAAGATGTGCTTCAAAGCTTCGATAGAGTTCAGTACAATCGGCGATTCTACACACAGCCTACGAGCGTAGCGCGACGTACTCTTTGAATGGACCTCCTAGCAAGCAGCCTCCACCATTGGCTGGTGGAATTGTGATATTTCCGAAGGGTATGCCATCGTGCGCAACCTTGGCACCGTCGCCCGACATACTGCTATCATTTCCATTGAAAACAGGGGATTTCAGCGGATCTGAAGAATAGTATGGCCAATGCTCATACTTTGCGGCATCAGTGATCTGGTGGAACGGACCAGATAGGATGAAATCTCACCGGCTGGTAGCCTCGGTATCCGCACTCGTCTCTTAATGCTTGCTCATACGTGAATACGTAGTATCTGTGCCAAGAAAGAAATTTTGCCTATACGGCTCGGGTTATAAGACTTCACGGCGACTGGGTATCTCGAATTTCGTTCTTACCGTAAAGTGAATGCTCAAAGTCTGCTGTATATGTGTTGCCACAAAGTCATCGTATCGGCTTCTCGTCCCAGGAACCTCGTCCATCGAATACCTTGGTGGCTTGTTTGCAAGGCATTTGGTCGCATTAATGTAGTCCAGTCTTTCCTCGACTGCGAGAGATGACCTTTATGCCTGAATGTCAGTCTGGCAGAAGTTATCGCTAGCAACGACTGACCATTCCTTTCTCTTGATGGCTGTCTCAAGAGAGCACCCAGACGCTCGTGGAAGTCTGGCCAGATGAGACTCCAGGTTTGCAAGGCCGATATCCTGTAATCTATCGACGCTATCGCGGGGATACGGACCAGCTTCCGAATTGCCAATGATGAGAAACACTAGGACGGGAACAAATGAGAACATATTGCTAGAAGATACGCTGCTCCCCAATGGGAAACGTGCAGCGCTATGGATCTAGACAACGCCCGAGGAAAATAAAATGAGTAAATGATGTACGCTTACTGAATGCTTTTGGGGTTGAAGGTGTGTTTCAAATTGGATTCTAGACTCATCGGCATGCGCGGAGTAGGGCGAAACTTAAGGCGGAGGTTATTCGGAGGGGCCCGAAGTTTAAAGCTTAAAGCATCTAGAAGCTTCATGGAACATGGCTCTTCATACCGGCACATGCATAACGAATCTCCGAAATTAGACTAGGCTGATAGGGAAGAGCTTGTGTGTTGAGGGACAATCCGCCAGAGCGATTGCTCTATGTCAAATGATTGACGATGCAGTTCTGTTGTGAGGAAGAGACTAGGCATGATGCACGACACAACTGAGTCCGTCCGATGTCCATCCAAAGCATTTAAACATTTGCTGCCCAAGCTGCCGGTAACAGTCCAACGAAAACGTCTGAAAATTGTCCGCGGGAAGTCAGAGTTCCCACAGAACAGCCGGAACAATAGAATGACAGGAGTTTACATGACCAAACACTAGCTGGTTTAGGTGTTGATAATTTTGACTGCCATATCGCGTATTTTCGGTCACCTTTGCAGGAGATATGGGGTGCACATGGGTCGAAAATGCAATCATTTGGTAGCTGGACAGGTGTTGTTTTTCTTACCAGAGTACTTGTTCATCGATGCCACAGATCGGTTATAAGAACTCGGAGACTTTACGCGTCTTGCGAAATAAAATCATGACAGCCCCATTCGCCGCATCGCAGCCATGAACTTCGCCATGGAAATTCGGCCATTAAAACAGTACCGCAGCCATCCCCTATTGCGACCATACTGCCTGCCTTCGTCGCTTTGACTGACGCACCACTTACTAGGTGAGGTCCCCTGAGCTAGATGAGAATTGTCACAAAGGATTCATAAATATAGTATAATATCGACGTAACTTTTGTCAAAAGCTTCAATTAACACACTGTTATTTGGTGTGATCCCCGCCATTTCTTTACTCATTGTACTATAAGCAAAAATGACCCTATTGAAAGTGGCAACTTGAGTGCCCGTGAGTGATTATCAAGATTGATGAGCCGCGAGAGCTGTGTATTGGTCGAGAGGGAATATTGACTCGGATTTCTATGTAAAGCATTGCCGCAAACTTTCGGACCGATAGCAGCAAGGTTCTCAGTCATATGCAGCCAGGTCGTCACCTATGAAATCTTAATCACGCGTGACTTCACCACATCAACCATAAAGGTGACAGCAGCTGCATATTTTATTCGCGACCGTCCCATCTCAAAATCCCCCGAATCACTTCGTGAAATCCATACTAATAGGTCGAAGCAACCTAATTACACAACGCATCAGCACCATAACACCCGTTGCATCAGAAAACACAATGCGGCGCCGCGAGCTGGTTGCACAGTTGGAGGAACCAGAGAGGTTTGACAAGGATGTGATCCACTGCAGGAACATTTCTTCACTGGGGAACGGCGTTCTTCTCATCCTCGGTATCACCGGTCTTATCGTCTCTTCAGTGAGCTACACCCGCGGTGTGACGAAAACATCAGTAGAGTTGGCGCATTGCATCGTAGTATGTCTCAGATGCTCGAGTTTGATAGCCCTGCTGACGTCTTTCAAGTCTTCCGTGTTTCTGCCTCTACTTATTTTGGCAACATATTTCATCCTGAGTCTCAAACCGGGCAAAAGCGTGCTCCTTAGGCTGATTTACGTGGTTGTCACGATATCTCTTTACGGCATTAAGTCGTATGTCTGTCCGTAACAAACCATCAAAGCGCGCTGCTAATGATCCCAGACTTGTATTTGGTGTCCTGCTAGCGAGGGAAATTAGCCAAGACCAAGGCTGGAGCAGCCAGAAGATGAGTTTGAGGCATGGGCCGCCTATTGTCAGTCTCGTCACGGTGTATGTTTGAAAATCGAATACTCTTAGACCTGTATACTAATTGTTCGCAGGTTCGCCGCAGCGTTTGCGGTTTATCTCCTCCATGCGCTGGCATATACACTCCCTGACCAGTCGGCACCGGGTCTTCGAGGCGATCCGCAGCCCAACGTTATGCGGGCGGAGGAGAAAGGCGTTTTCAGTCAACGGGCCCATGCCTGAACGAGTGGTATCACGTACTGGGATACATATTATCTCCGTTGATACGTCGGAGTCTTCAGGTCCACATAGTTTACTCTCTAGACTCAATTAATGCAATGCGCTGGCTGTCCGACTTCAGATCATTGTCTGTGGGCAAAGCCCGCCGCGACATCGCATAGCGACTCAGTATCAGAGTCGTCAATCAGTGTTAAGAGATATAAGGAGATGACAGAGTCTACATGCGTGCACCATCAGAAGCCCTGCTGCGGCGTAACAATCGCCGCCGACGTGGAGAGCCACCTCCGGCCCGCCACCAACAACAAGGACCACCGAAGGCCAACCCAGAACCTCCCTCAAGGGCAACTACAGGCGGGCCAAGATGATAGCCAATTTCGTATCCCTTATCCAGTCGATAGCAACATGGTAGCTATGGTGTCGCGCTCCCTTTCCCGATTCTCTTCAGCCGACATGTTGCCACCACCAATCACAGCCAGCATGCGAGCCATCCCGCTGCTGGCGTGTCTGGAGCTGACACGTCTGACGCCTGCCGTCCCGTCCCGTCCACCGCATCTGAATCCATTCCATTCCCAATTGTGATGTATCCATTATGATGTGTCGGAAATAGCAGCCTGGCTCAGTCCGTCCTTCCGCCGGGATCCCCTCTTTGGAATTGTCGACAACGAAGAAGCGACACATATGCGAAACGCGATCGCGTCATCCCAGCCCTATCATTATTCTTCTCAATAAGAAGGTTTGGGAATCATTGCCTGAATTCTTCTCCCTATTAAGGATGGGTCGGTATTCGTTGTCAACTGGCATCTTCCTTGCCAACACGTCGGTGCTTGTGGATCGTGGAGACCTGACAGCGAAGCAACCCCCGCACGCTCCACGGGAATCACAGGATGTCCCGGAGAGAGATAAAGCTAAGATTAGCTTCTGGGTAGCGGCGGAGCTCGCGCCGGGTCTGGCGTCTGGGTACGGTTGCCGTGGGCTCCTTTCGTCCCGGCTTTGTTTTGTCGTCGGTTTAGGTGATGTCTCCATTCACGGTCTCTAGATTTCTTCCATTTTTCTTCGAGACGCTCAGAAGGATAGAGAAAGCTGTTTACTCATTCTCGACGCGGTAGTTCTGATTGTGATGTCGCGTGTTGGGGATCGCACGTCAGTGGTATTGTGTCGCCGCTACTCTGTTTGGAAGTCTGATTAGCTGTCATTCCCCAAGCTTTCTTGCATCAGACTGATTGTTTCGACCTACTATGAATATTTCGAATGAATCGAGTCTCATGCAGACTGACTCTGGCGCAGGATCCAAAGAGTGCTGTCGTAGTGAAGATGGAAAAGGGGTTACCAAATGTTTATAAATACAGTGCCAGAACATGCATGGCCTCATTTGCACTGCATTAATACGCCCAAAATGCCTCTACACAGTGTGCAGTATCTCCTCATCTCAGAAGACGGCCATCAAGGTTAACATCAAAAGTGCTCAGTGCATAGTTCTACGAGTCCGTCATAACGTTCCATGTTGCAATTGCCACATCTATTGTCTGTTCAGGACGGTGTTCAATTCTCAACGAAAGGATTCATCTCGTTCAGTTTGGATGGAGCTGTCAATCACGAGATGCTATCGTCTTAGCCGGAGTACAGCCCGGAGAATTCCCCAATTCCCGATTGCCGCGATAATAATCAGGGAAATGTTTCCTTGAACATGAATTCACAACCAGGGATCCCGTCGAAGTCGCTTTCGACCATACTCTTCCAATCATCAAAACAAGGCATCCCATCACCGTCCATCAAGCCAACACGCCTCGCCAACCCCCTCCCCCGATACGTACTCCCGCACAGCCTCCGGGGCTCCGAGAACATCTCTAGCCGCATTTCACAACCCCCCATCCCCCTCCGATCTCCGCCCAGATAATCAGCTGACAGCTCGTGCCGCACTCGCCCTGCATGCCATCCAATCCCAACCTCATCTGATCCCATCCCCCAATCACGTTGTGCTTGCCTTCACACTTGTTCATCCAGGCATCTGCGCCAAGTCCCTGCAGTGTGCACAGAACAATGGAAATGGAAAAGCAAGCAGCTCCACAGGAGACATGTCCGTCACCACATTCTGCATGCACCGTCTTAACCCCCAATCCCAGACAATACCTACCTCGAGTGGGGGGGGTTGGAGAAGGAGGAGGAGGCGGCGGCGGCAGCTGCATCGGGTGCGTAAGCAGAGGTAATAGCATTTCCGACCACCAGAGCTCGACAGCTCAGAGAGCAAGCTAATTACCCCCAATTTTCGATTGGAGAGCCCACCCTCCCACCCGAGCGATACCAAAA